>CAWUFW010022359.1:0-97351 GCA_963921515.1 Calotriton arnoldi | reverse complement strand
GTTACGTATTGTTGCACGGCGCTGGGTTAAAATTACTTTTCAGGACCAGTACTGGGCTGAAAGATGCAGCACTGAGGTCTCTCCTGATAACAGGTGAGTAAATCAGAATTCGGATTTCGGCTGATTTTAGAAGAATATTTGTATGTTTCAAAAATCAACACTTAGAAACTTTTTCAGCAAAAAGCAGGCAATGATATCCTATGGAAGGAAATTCAAGTTACTGGTAAGTACGGTTAAAATTACTTTTGAGGATCAGTACTGGGCTGAAAGATACAGCACTGAGGTCTCTCCTGATAACAGGTGAGTAAATCGGAATTCGTATTTCGGCTGATTTTAGAGGAATATTTTAAAGTTCCAAAACTCCACACTTAGAAGAATTTCCAAGTGAAACCAGTCAATGTTAGCCTATCAATCAATCAATCAATCGATCAATCAATCAATCAATCACGGCATTTATAGAGCGCGCTACTCACCCGGGAGGGTCTCAAGGCGCTGGGGGAGGGGGTAAGTTACTGCTCGAACAGCCAGGTCTTGAGCTGCTTCCTGAAGGAGAGATGGTCCTGGGTTCGCCGAAGGTGAGTGGGGAGGGAGTTCCAGGTCTTGGCTGCCAGGTAGGAGAAGGATCTTCCTCCGGCGGTGGCTCTGCGCCTATGGAAGGAAATTCAAGTTACTGGTAAGTACGGTTAAAATTACTTTTCAGGACCAGTACTGGGCTGAAAGATACAGCACTGAGGTCTCTCCTGATAACAGGTGAGTAAATCGCAATTCGTATTTCGGCTGATTTTAGAGGAATATTTTAAAGTTCCAAAACTCCACACTTAGAAGAATTTCCAAGTGAAACCAGTCAATGTTAGCCTATGAAGGAAATTCAAGTTACCGGTAAGTACGGTTAAAATTACTTTTCAGGACCAGTACTGGGCTGAAAGATGCAGCACTGAGGTCTCTCCTGATAACAGGTGAGTAAATCAGAATTCGTAGTAAGGCAGATTTTAGAGGAATATTTACACAATGGTGAAGGGAGGGGGCGGGGCCTGAGGTGACATCTGTGCAAACGCGCCCCGTGGCGCGTTTTAAGTTGGGGGATTAAGTCCCCTTGAATCATGAGGTTCCCTAGGGGCCAACTAGCCCACCATGAACCTCCAGTATGCGCCAGGGGGCTGCGTTGCAGAGACGTGTAGAGAGGCCACACCCCTTTTTACACCTCTCTGCAACGCAGCTCTGTGGCGCTTTCTGGATGTACCTGTTGGGCTAGTTGGCCCCCAGGGACCCTCAGGATTGAAGGGGATTTAATCCCCAATCTTAAAACGCGCCACGGGGCCTGTTTGCACACATGTCACATGAAGCCCCGCCCCCTCCCTTCACCACTGTGCAAACGCGCCCTGTGGCGTGTTTTAAGTTGGGGGATTAAGTCCCCTTGAATCCTGAGGGTCCCTGGAGTCCAACTAGCCCACCATATACCTCCAAAAAGCGCCACAGAGCTGTGTTGCAGAGAGGTGTAAAAAGGGGCGTGGCCTATATACACGTCTCTGCAAGGCAGCCCCCTGGCGCATACTGGAGGTTCCTTGTGGGCTAGTTGGCCCCAGGGACCCCCAATATTCAAGGGGAATTCGTTCCCCCTCTGCAAACGCGCCAGGGGGTGCGTTTGCAGAGTACTGCAGGGAGGGGACGGGGCCTCCGGCACAATGCCGGTCGTTTTTTTTTTCGTTTTTTTTTTTTTTATGGGAGGGGGGCTGCGTGGCCCCCTTCCCTTGCCCACTTTTGGCCCCGGGGACCCCATCCCCCAAGGCCTGAGCATTTTTATTTTTTTAAATTTAAAAAAAATACGGGAAGGGGGCCGCGTGGCCCCCTTCCCTGGGCCTGTATTGGCCCCGGGGACCCCATCCCCGGGGCATGGCCTCGATTTTTTATTTTTTTATTTGGAGGGGGGCTGCGTGGCCCCCCTCCTCAGGCCATTTAAGGCCCCGGGGACCCCATCCCCCGGGGCCGGCCTTTCCCTTATTTTTTTAAATTTTTTTTTTGAACTTTGGGGAGGGGGCTGCGTGGCCCCCTCCCGGGCCACTTATGGCCCCGGGGACCCCATCCCCGGGGCCTGGCCTCACGTTGGAGACTGTGGGGGGTCCCCAATCCCCCACAGTCCTAGCCGGCTCCCGCCTCCTGCGGAAGCCGGCATTGCTTTTCCACATGGGGAGCAGCTAACATGCTGCTCCCCATGTGGAAAGCAATTAGTTTGCATTTTGAAGAGAGAGCAGGTTTCCTGCTCTCTCTTTCAAAATGCAAACCAAGTTTGCTATGACAGGACGGGAGCCGCGAGGCTCCCGTCCTGTCATAGCAAACAGCAGTGTCCCGAGGGTAGGCACCCCGGGACACTGCAGGAGCCGGCCCTGGGGGGTGGTGGTCCCCAGGGCCATCAAGGGCTCCAGGAGGGGGGCCGCGTGGCCCCCCTCCCATTCAGTGCACAGCCCCGGGGAGGTGGTGGTCCCCGGGGCTTGGGGTCCGTAACGGACCCCCATATTTAAATGTTTAGTGCCCCGGGGAGGTGGCGGTCCCCGGGGCATGTGGGGGGCTGGAGCCCCCACACAGGTTTAAAAAAAAAAGAAAGAAGCCCGGGGAGGTGGCAGTCCCGGGGCTGCGGGAGGGCTCAGAGCCCTCCCGCCATCATTTTTAAATAAAGCCCCGGGGGTGGCGGTCCCCAGGGCTTGGGAGGCCTTAGAGGCCCCCCCTACATAAATTAAAACCCCCCCACCATGCCCGCGGGACTTGGGCCACCCGGGGGCCAATTAACCTCAGCGCGCGGGAGACCGCGCTTCGATTTTTTTTTTTTCCGGCAGGATCCGCGCTCCTTGAGCGCATCCTGCCGATTTAAAAAAAAAAAAAAAAAAATGTTTTGCCCAGGGGGTCCTTGTGGGACCCCCTGAGCAGACCTAGGGGGTCAGGGTGTTTCTACCCTGCCCCCTTTGTGCGTTTTGCACACTTGTTTCTGTCCCTCGGTTCTACCGAGGGACAAAATGGCTTCCTGATTTGGAGTGTTGACAGCCAATTAGCATGCAGCTCGTGATCGGGAGGGTGCGCGAATCCGACACGGCCATAGATATATATGTACTTTTACTTTTGATTTTCTCAGCAACTACTGAACGGATTTACACCATTTAACAAAAGGGTTCTTTCTGAACCAAGAACTACCTCTTTGCCAAATTTGGTGTAATTCCGTTCTGCAGTTCGGGCTGTAGCCGTGTCTAAAGTTTCCTATGGAAAAATGAATGGGGAAAACGCGTTTTGGGACCCCCTTTTTTCTCGGCCCCGCTTGACGAATCACCCGAGACTTTCAGGGTAGGAGCGGACCGGAGCGCCCCACAAAGTTTGAAAATTTTGCGAAGATACGTCAACCGGCAAGAGAGTTATTTCAAATAGAATGTCGCGGATTTCCTATGGAAAATAGGTTCTAACTATAACTATCTACTGGCAACCGCCAGTAGATAATATATATATATATATATATCATCTACTGGCGGTCGCCAGTAGATAGTTATAGTTAGGACCTATTTTCCATAGGAAATCCGCAACATTCTATTTGAAATACCTTTGGCGCCGGTTGACGAATCTTCGTGAAATTTTCAAAACTCGTGGGGCGCTCCGGTCCGCTCCTATCCTGAAAGTCTCGGGGTGATTTGTCAAGTGGGGGCCGAGAAAAAAGGGGGGTCCCAAAACATGTTTTCCCCATGCAATTTTCCATAGGAACCTTTCATCACAGCTACAGCCCGAACTGCTGAACGGAATTACACCAAATTTGGCAAAAAGGTAGCCCTTACTTCAGAGTCGTGCCTTTTGGTTAAATGGTGTAAATCCGTTCAGTAGTTCCTGAGAAATTTGAAAAAGAAAACACATATATATCTGGGCGGAGCCTAACCACACATGTCATCGTGAGATCTGATTGGCTGTCAGCACTTCATCCTGGAATTGCTGGCAGCCATCTTGGGACCAATATAAATGATAGTACCCCATTGAAATGCATTGTAGTGAATCGGAGATTTTGAGGGTTACCAAAAGGAGAACTATAAAGGGTGATAACAGACTTTAGTTACATTAGAATTCATTTGTTGATGGTACAATACTAATTTCACGAATTGTGGTGTGTTCTAAGGTGATTTTACCCTGTGAAAAACCTTCTGCTGGGATATCATGAATCATGTTTGAGAGAAAACTATTTTCACATGCTTGTCCCATACAGTTTTGGAAGGTGCTCCAGAAGCTAAAATGAGAGCATATTTTCTGTAAATTCACATTATCTTTCTCAGTCATGTGAGAATGAAGTCTGACATTCTCAGTAAAACATGTACATCCAACAAGGGCAGATTGTCAGTTGATTCCTTTGTGTTCTACTGCAGCTTCCCAGAGTGTTCTAAAGAACAACTAGAGTGCTAACAGCCTTACTTATGACAAAAGTATGGCACACCTGAAGCCATCTTGATTGGAATAAACTGGTAACACTTAAAACATTTAATTTAAAAAGGAACAAAATGATGGGGTTCATTTTGTTATAGAAATTATGGTTAGTGCTGTCGAAAGAAAAATTAGGACATGTTTCAAATGTGATCTCAAATATCTTCCTGTTATATTTCAACAGGAGCAGCCTGTCAGTTGATGCCTTTGTGTTCTACTGCAGCTTCCCAGAGTGTTCTAAAGAACAACTAGAGTGCTAACAGTCTTACTTATGACAAAATTATGGCACACCTGAAGCCATCTTGATTGGAATAAACTGGTAACTCTTAAAACATTTAATTTAAAAAGGAACAACATGAGGGGGTTCATTTTGCCATAGACATTATGGTTAGTGCTGTAGAAAGAAAAATTAGGACATGCTTTAAGTGAGATCTCAAATATCTTCCTGTTATATTTCAACAGGAGCAGCCTGTCAGTTGATGCCTTTGTGTTCTACTGCAGCTTTCCAGAGTGTTCTAAAGAACAACTAGAGTGCTAACAGCCTTACTTATGACAAAAGTATGGCACACCTGCAGCCATCTTGATTGGAATAAACTGGTAACACTTAAAACATTTAATTTAAAAAGGAACAAAATGATGGGGTTCATTTTGTCATAGAAATTATGGTTAGTGCTGTAGAAAGAAAAATTAGGACATGTTTCAAGTGTGATCTCAAATATCTTCCTGTTATATTTCAACAGGAGCAGCCTGTCAGTTGATGCCTTTGTGTTCTACTGCAGCTTCCCAGAGTGTTCTAAAGAACAACTAGAGCGCTAACAGTCTTACTTATGACAAAAGTATGGCACACCTGAAGCCATCTTGATTGGAATAAACTGGTTACACTTAAAACATTTAATTTAAAAAGGAACAAAATGAGGGGGTTCATTTTGCCATAGAAATTATGGTTAGTGCTGCAGAAAGAAAATTTAGGGCATGTTTTAAGTGAGATCTGAAATCCTCTTCTATTTCATTAGAAAATTCTGACATGCAGACTGAAACAATCACTTTCAATACCAGCAGTAGACTTCCAGTTAACTCCCTGGTGAGCAGTAGCTTTACTACAGTGATCTAATGAACAACTAGAGTGCTAACATTCTGAATTTATGGCAAATGTGTGACACATCTGAATGCCTTCTTGATGGAATCAAAGTAAAAAATTGAAAGCATTTCCTACTGAGGAGACTGCAGTAAATGACGAAATTAGGAAACTTCATAACAAATATGTCTCCCAAGATGGCCACCAGAGAAAAAAGAGCCCAAATGTAGCACAAAGATCACCCAGATGTAGCCCACAAATAGCCCAATGACAGAAGTGTGCAAAACACTTTTTATTTTGAGTTTTTCTGCAGTTTTATATAGTGCAAACTGGTCAGGTATTGGAGCGTTACATCTTACTTGGACCCCTTATTGCGTATTTTGCACGAAGTACATGAGATTGATCTTGCGAAACATTGAACTTTACGATTCTGTTAACCTGAAGTTGCTCTGAACCGGGCTTTGTAACACCCGTTTTTACCTACTGGTTTTAATTAATTCTCACTGTATTGTATTAGGAAAGAGGATTTACTGTTTTTATGTACACTTTTATGATCTATGTTTCTAAATCAGATCAAATAAAGTTTAATGAATTCTATGGCAGGACGGAGGCGAGGATTATGCATATCTTTCCTCACTTTATTTGCATAGCAGTTCAAAGAAAACGTAACACAACAATCATTAAACAAAAGACTACACAACCCATGAACCATTAGGGGGTAGTCTCCAAGGCAACTATATTCCAATCATATCACAGTCCATCGTATATAATATCGTGACGTCCCTTCCGCTTCCTCTTTCTTCACTGCTCGTCAGTTAAGTGCATTCCTGGCTTAATCTGACGTTGTTGCTGTTTGTATAGCGGTTTCTTGTGCACGTTATTAGCATTATTGCCTTGGTATTGTTTCATATTCCCTGCGCAGCAGGCTCTTGCACGAGCGCGTTCTCCCCCTCGCAGTTTCTCCCGCTGTGTGCTCTGCACGTGGTGAGATCCTGTCAGGCGCGTCTGGTCCGAGCGAGGCAGCTCCGTCGAGCGCTCCCGCTGGTCTTTACGCGCGTTTGGGAATTCGGTCACTCCTTTAGTGTCCGCTTGATTCCCGACCAACCCTTGCCTAATTTTGACACCGCTACGCGGTGATTTCCCCACACGGCCACGTTAGTGACCACCGCCACATGGTGGTGGTAATTGGTATTGCGCCTCAGTCTATTCTTATAACAGCTTCGGGAAAGCCCAGCTGTTGGAGCACCGGCGAGGGGGCTGTCTTAAGGATTTTAAGGGCATTTGTTCTGTGCTCACACCCTCTGCTATCATGTCTTCTCCAGAAGACCATTTTTACTTCTACCAGGAAGTGGAGGAGGAATGGCCCCCCAACTTCTCCCTCCAGCAGTGGACCAAGCCCTCTCTCTGGCTATTTCTAGGGCACTGGCTCCTCTTAGGGATCAGGTTGATAAGCTGGCGAAAAGCATCCCTGGGGTGTTCAGTGACCCAGATCTGGTGGTGGCAGGTCCAAGTAGCTCCCAGATGGGGAATAAAAGGGCCGTTAAGCATAACGCGGGGCACTTGGAAGGATTTGATAAACTTACGGAGACTTTCCTCAAGAGTGCGCGAACGCTAAAACATGCACCCTGCCGGGAGGAGGAGGGGCCCGGAGAAAATTGCGACACTGTCACCACTATTGTAGACCCCGACGGCGGGTTTCCCTTAGAGGGAGAGGGTGTATCGGAGGACGATTTCTCCTCCGATGAGGATAAGGACTCGGGCGTCCCTGGCGTCCAGAGTCCCACTCCTCTCAGTCCCCGGCTGGGGACGGGGTCCACTCGGACATGTTCGAGCCTACCCAAATTTACCATCCTAGGTCGGCAGAGTGGACACCTGACGCCAAAGTGGCAGAGTATGTGGTGGGGAAAATCCATCAACCCCCTGAAAGGGAGGTCAGGAATAGGATGAGGGAGAATGCCCCAGCCCCTCACTGAAGGGGAAGGTGGCACACACGCCTGAAATTGATGAGAAACTATGTACCTTTTTCTCCAAGTATATGAGGGATCCCAAGAAAGGAATTGATAGGTCTTGGACGTGGTAGGGCCCTTGACCCAAATTATTCAATTGATGGAGCGTTCCAAAGAGTCAGGATCCCCTTTGTCCACGGATATTGTGGCTGGTTGGGAGCACTACCCTAAACCCTAAAACACTACCCCCTCCACTACCCAAACACCACTGCACTACCCTAAACCCTAAAACACTACCCCCAGCACGACACCCTACACTACCCAAACAAAACTGCACTACCCTAAACCCTAAAACACTACGACCAGCATGACTCCCTACACTACCCAAACACCACTGCACTACCCTAAACCCTAAAACACTACCCCCAGCATGACTCCCTACACTACCCAAACACCACTGCACTACACTAAACCCTAAATATACCCCCATCATGACCTCCCACACTACATAAACACCACTGCACTACCCTAAACCCTAAAACACTACCCCCAGCACGACCCCTACACTACCCAAACACCACTGCACTACCCTAAACCCTAAAACACTAACCCCAGCATGACCCCCTACACTACCCAAACACCACTGCAATACCCTATACCCTAAAACACGACCCCCTACACTACACAAACACGACTGCACTACCCTAAACCCTAAAACACTACCCACAGCATGACCCCCTTCACTACACAAACACCACTGCACTGCCCTAAACCCTAAAACACTACCCCAGCACTATCCCCTACACTACCCAAACACCACTGCACTAACATAAACCCTAAAACACTACCCCCAGCACAACCCCCTACACTACAAAAACACCACTGCACTACCCTAAACCCTAAAACACTACCCCCAGCACGACTCCCTACACTACCCAAACACCACTGCACTACCGTAAACCCTAAATCTACCCCCAGCACGACCCCCTACACTACCCAAACACCACTGCACTACCGTAAACCCTAAATCTACCCCCAGCATGACCCCCTACACTACACAAACACCACTGTACTACCCTAAACCCTAAAACACTACCACCAGCATGACCCCCTACACTACTCAAACACCACTGCACTACCCTAAACCCTAAAACACTACCCCAGCACGACCCCCTACACTACCCATACACCACTGCACTTCCCTAAACCCTAAAACACTACCCCCACCACGACCCCCTACACTACTGCACTACCCTAAAGCCTAAAACACTACCCCCAGCACGACCCCCTACACTACCCAAACACCACTGCACTACCCTAAACCCTAAAACACTACCCCCAGCATGACCCCCTACACCACCCAAACACCTCTGCACTACCCTAAACCCTAGAAAAGAAACCCCCACCCCATGCCCAATCCCCCTTACCTCTCACTCCTCATGGTTCCTCTCTCCTCGTGGTTCCTGCTTCACGTCATCTCTGAGGGGCGGTGCACGTCGTTGTGAGGAAACGGAACAGCCTCTGTTTCCTTAGAACGACATGGATCGTCTACATGTTTTTTAGAACGCATGGTCATTTACCATACATACCTTTACAACAAAATTTGTTGTAAAGGCATGCGTGGTAAATGACCATGCGTTCTAAAAAAAATGCATAGTAATGACTTCGTGATGTACAACGCATGTGTGGTAATGCATGCGTTGTAATGGTATCGCAAAGTAAAAAAGTCGTTGTAACGCCTGTTTACCGATCGAAGCTGGCCCCTGTTCTTCAGTGAGACGTTTATTTGATTAATTAAGAGGAAGGAATGTGGTTTTTTTACCGAAAAGTGCATTCCCGGCTGTTGTATTGTGAAAGTGTCCGCGTTGCCTGGTTTCACTTCCGGTGAGAGAGTGGAAGAGTCTGTTTGGATCTAAAGGAGTTCTGTTGTTGGACGGGGCCAGCGCGACATGTCATCAGAAAACATAGCTAATGGAAAGCGTCCTCCCTGAAGTGTGGAGCAGTGCCAGGAGAGGTCAACGAGTGTGCGTCCCACCGCAGTATGACCGTACCACGTGACCCATGTGCCGCCTCCAGGGTACGGGAGGCAGAAGCGGCATCGCAGGTCCTCTAGAAGACCGTTGTAGCACTAATTCTACATTTTGGTACTATGGCATTTTAACTTCGTTGTTCCTGCCAGATACAAAGAGAAGATCCTGTGTTATTCAGTGCCCTCGTTACCTTTTTTGTGGGTTGTGGTGCTTGTGACTTCGCTGCCCCGCCGGTGCACACGACTGGGCACCCCACCTCGTGTGCCATCTGCAGGACCTCTGCCTTCGGATCACTGGTTTCGGTTTCTGGAGTGACAACATAAACAGTTGCTCCCAAAGGACTAGCCTGAACACTTAGGTGAATATCCCCTGCACCAGCATTCCACGGAAATTCTTTCCTAGCTCTCCCACGTCAACGAGCACGGCTCCGCTCGCGACACCGTATGACGTCATTGGAGCCATAAGAGGACCTCGTCGGCGTGCTGGCGTCAGTTCCACCCATTTTTTCTGTGCCACCGAGGCAAACAGGGGACCGAGACATTTTCACATGTATACATAGTATAATAAATATATATATATTCACTGAAAAAACCATAGGTTTCAGGCACGTTATAGTTAGAAATTAGCATTTAAAAAACCTTAGAAATTCACTGAAAAAAACATAGGTTTCAGGCACGTTATAGTTAGAAATTAGCATTTAAAAAACCTTAGAAATTCACTGAAAAAACCATAGGTTTCAGGGGCGTTACAGTTAGTTGGACATTTCACTCATACAAAACCATAGAAATTCCCCCGTTATAGTTAGTTCAGCTAACTATAACTCGCAGCGCTCCGTAATGCACTGCTGATGACGTCACATATTACATCACTCATGACATGGTCAGTGACATCACTCATGACATCAGTGATGACATCTCAAATGACATCACTGATGACATCACTCATGACATCATCCAGTGAATGTGTGTTTTCTGAAAATTAAATATGTTTTATATATGTATATCTCAAGGTCGATGGAAGAATAAATGGGTATATAAGTGTCTAAATGGATGATTTATTTTTGTAAAATTGATTGTATAACTGACTAAGTGTATCTTAGTGAATACATGGGTTAGTGAGTAATGTTTAAATATGAAAATATCTGTATCAGTCTCTCACTTTGTGTATAAGTGGCTGCATGGGTTGGTGAGTAGCTACATGAGTGTCTATATGGGTTATTAGTTGGTTTTTTGAGTATCAGTATGAGTGTCTGAGTGTCTGTACGGTTCGGTGGGGGTTATTACTTGGTGCATAGATGCATGAATGAGTGACTCACTGTTTGTATGTGTTGAAGACAGCATGTGTGCAGGACTGTATAGGTGGATGAGTATGTGTATGGGGTGTTAGTGAGTGAATGACTGTCTCAATAGTGTCTTTATGAGTAACTACATATGTTTTAAACTAGTATATGTGAGTATTGGTGTATATAAGTGAGTATATGTGAGAGTGAGAGATTGGAAGAGTTCCTGTACAAATAAGTAGGTGTTTCTATAAGTGATTGTTTAAGAGAGTAAGTATGTGTAAGTTTCTGTAGAAGTAAGTGTGGTAGTGTGTGTATAACTGTATATGCAAGTAAATGGATGTTTGATACTTTGTTTGCATGTGTGACTATGTGTGTGAGTAACTCTATGGATGAGTGGCGGTGTGTAACAGGATGTATAGGTGTATGAGTACATATGATGAGTGAGTACATGTATGAGTGACTGTATAGGGACTGTTGGTGAATGAGTGGATGTGTGTGTAGATCTTGGAATTACTGAATAGGTGTGTTGTAACTGGTATTGGTATGTCCATTGTTTTGAAAATGTTAGTTTGTATTTTTGAGTGTGTGTATCAAAGGTTATATTAGGGTGAGAGGAGGTCTGCCACTCTATCACAAGACTGATGTCATCAGTGATGTCATCAGTGATGTCATTTGAGATGTCATCAGTGATGTCATGAGTGATGTCACTGACCATGTCATGAGTGATGTAATATGTGACGTCATCAGCAGTGCATTGCGGGCGCGCAAGTTATAGTTAGCTGAACTAACTATAACGGAGGAATTTCTATGGTTTGTATGAGTGAAATGTCCAACTAACTATAACGCCCCTGAAACCTATGGTTTTTTCAGTGAATTTCTAAGGTTTTTTAAATGCTAATTTCTAACTATAACGTGCCTGAAACCTATGGTTTTTCAGTGAATATATATATATATATATATATATATTCACTGAAAAAACCATAGGTTTTAGGACAGTTATAGTTAGTTGGACATTGCACTCATACAAAACCCGTGAAATTCCCCGTTATAGTTAGTTCAGCTAACTATAACTCGCGCCCCGCAATGCACTGCTGATGACGTCACATATTACATCACTCATGACATGGTCAGTGACATCACTGATGACATCACTGATGACATCTCAAATGACATCACTGATGACATCATCCAGCGACTGTTTGTTTCTGTAAAGTTTAAATATTTTTAATATATATAGGGAAAGGCGTATTGAAGAATGAGTGGGTGTATAAGTGTCTGTATGGATGATTTAGTAGGTGTGTGACTAACTCTATAAGTGAGTGATTAAACGTATCTTACTGAATGCATGGGTTAGTGACTAAACTGGGTGAATGTCTGTATCCGTTTGTCTGTTGCTGTGTAAGTGGCTGCATGGGTTTGTGAATAGCTACATGAGTGTCTATATGAGTTATTGATTGGTTGTCTGAGTATCTGTATGGGTGCCTGAGTGTTTGTGTGGGTGGGGTGTGTGCGACTCTGTGCATAGATGTGTGAGTGGGTGATTCACTGGGTGGATGGTTTCAAGAGTACATCTGTGATAGACTGTATGGGTGGGTAAGTGTGTGTAAGAGTGTGTTAGTGAGTGAATGTATGTCCCAGTGGTACATGTGTGAGTAACTACATATGTGAAAGGCAGTATATATGTGTGTTGGAGTATATAAATAGCTATAAGCGAGAGTGTGTGATTGTGAGAGAGACTGTATGGATGAGTGTGTGCTTGTATCAGTGATTGTATAAGAGCGTAAGAATGTGATAGTATTTGTATGAATAAGTGAACTGGTGTGTGTATAACTGTATAGGTGAGTAAATGGCAGTGTGTTTAATTATTTGCATGACTGACTAGGTGTGTGAGTACCTCTATGGATGAGTGGCGGTGTTTGAGTGTCTATATAGGAGTATGAGTGCATATGATAGTCCTGTACTGAGTGACCGTAAGTATGAGTGACTGTACGGGTGAGTGAGTGGATGTGTGTGTAGACCTAAGAATCAGTGAGTGGGTATGTAGTTATTGGTGTTGGAGTGTCTATGGTTTTGCGAATGGCAGTCTGTAATTTAGAGTGGGTGTATCAAAGGTTATATTAGGGTGTGAGGAGGTGCATGAAATTATCACATGGATGATGTCATCAGTGATGTCATCAGTGATGTCATTTGAGATGTCATCAGTGATGTCATCAGTGATGTCACTGATCATGTCATGAGTGATGTAATATGTGACGTCATCAGCAGTGCATTGCGGGGCGCGAGTTATAGTTAGCTGAACTAACTATAACGGGGAATTTCACGGGTTTTGTACGAGTGCAATGTCCAACTAACTATAACTGTCCCTAAAACCTATGGTTCTTTCAGTGAATTTGTAAGGTTTTTTAAATGCTAATTTCTAACTATAACGTGCCTGAAACCTATGGTTTTTTCAGTGAATTTCAAAGGTTTTTTAAATGCTAATTCCTAACTATAACATGTCTGAAACCTATGGTTTTTTTCAGTGAATTTCAAAGGTTTTGTAAATGACAATTTTTAAATGTATTAATTGTTATATTTATTTTTTGATACTTATTTACTACATTTTTTTAAACTATTTATTTTTAGATATTTTATTTTTTAAATTACATTGTAATTACATTATACATTACATTACAAAATATACTTTCTCAGAATGAATTACTTTAGTTTAAATACTTTGCAAATAGGCAATAGACTTTTAAGTACAGTAGTTACAGTTGTTGCAATGGGCAACACAATTTCAAACACAATGCAACATTGAGCTCAATGTCAATTTCTAGTTAAATGCAATTAGTTACTTTATGGATTACTTTTCTAACCACAGGACTGGATCCTAGATTCAGTCCTGGGAAATCTCCTGTAAACAGTTGAGTAAAAGCGTTTTGGTTACAGTAGTGATTTTTATGGAATATTATTGTATTTTAAAAGTTGAGACAAACTTTTTCACATAGAATCACCAATGTTATCCTATGGGAGGAAATTCACTTAGCAGGTAAGTAGCGTTATCGTTACTTTTTCTCACTCAGTGGTGGATCCTGGATCCAGCACTGGTGCATCTCCTGTAAACAGTTGAAAGAAAGCGTTTAAGTCATACAGGCGATTTTTAAGGAATATTTGTAGTTTGTGAAAATCGACACTTTGAAACTTTTCTGCTGAAAACCAGACAATGGATTCCTATGGAAGGAAATACAAGTTACAGGTAAGTACGGTTAGAATTACTTTTCAGGGTCAGTGCAGGGCTAAAAGATGCAGCACTGGGTTCTCTCCTGATAACAGGTGAGTAAATCGGAATTCGTAGTTTGGCTGATTTTAGAGGAATATTATAAAGATCCAAAACTCCACACTTAGAAGAATTTCCAAGTGAAACCAGTCAATGTTAGCCTATGGAAGGAAATTCAAGTTACTGGTAAGTACGGTTAGAATTACTTTTCAGGATCTGTACTGGGCTCAAAAATGCAGCACTGAGGTCTCTCCTGATAACAGGTGAGTAAATTGGAATTCGTAGTTCAGCTGATTTTAGAGGAATATTATAAATTTCCAAAACTCCACACTTAGAAGAATTTCCAAGTGAAACCAGTCAATGTTAGCCTATGGAAGGAAATTCAAGTTACTGGTAAGTACGGTTAGAATTACTTTTCAGGATCAGTACTGGGCTCAAAGATGCAGCACTGAGGTCTCTCCTGATAACAGGTGAGTAAATCGGAATTCGTAGTTCTGCTGATTTTAGAGGAATATTTGTATGTTTCAAAAATTGACACAATCTTTTTCAGCAAAAAGCAGGCAATGATATCCTATGGAAGGAAATTCAAGTTACTGGTAAGTACGGTTAAAATTACTTTTCAGGATCAGTACTGGGCTCAAAGATGCAGCACTGAGGTCTCTCCTGATAACAGGTGAGTAAATCGGAATTCGTAGTTCGGCTGAATATTTGCACAATGGTGAAGGAAGGGGGTGGGTCCTGCGGTGACATGTCTGCAAACACGCCCTGTGGCGTGTTTTAAGTTGGAGAATTAATTCCTCCTCAATCCCGAGGGTCCCTAGGGGCCAACTAGCCCACCAGATACCTCCAGTATGCGCCAGAGAGCTGCGTTGCAGAGAGGTGTTCAGACGCCACGCCCCTTTTTAAAACACTCTGCAACGCAGCTCTGTGGCACTTACTGGAGGTACCTGGTGGGCTAGTTGGCCCCCAGGGACCCTCTGGATTGAAGAGGAATTAATTCCTGACCTTAAAACATGCCACAGGGCCTGTTTGCACACATGTCACCTGAAGCCCCCCTCCCTTCACCACTGTGCAAACATGCCCCGTGGCGCGTTTTAAGTTGGGTGATTAAGTCCCCTTGAATCCTGAGGGTCCCTGGAGTCCAACTAGCCCACCATGTACCTCCAAAAGCGCCACAGAGCTGCGTTGCAGAGAGGTGTAAAAGGGCGTGGCCTCTGTACACCTCTCTGCAACGCAGCCCTGGCGCATACTGGAGGTTCGTGGTGGGCTAGTTGGCCCCAGGGACCCCCTGTATTCAAGGGGAATTCGTTCCCCATCTGCAAACGCGCCAGGGGGCGCGTTTGCAGAGTGCTGCAAGGAGGGGCCGTGGCCTCCCGCGAGATGCCGTTTTTTTTTAAAGAAGTGGGGCTGTGTGGCCCCCCTTCTTTTTCTAAATTATTGGCCCTGGGGACCCCATCCCCCAGGGCCTGCCCCCTATTTTTTTTTTTTTATTTGGAAGGGGGCCGCGTGGCCCCCCTCCCGAGGCCTTAATCTGCCCCGGGGACCCCATCCCCCAGGGCATGGGCTTTTTTTTTTTGTAAATAACTTATGGAGGGGGGCTGCGTTGCCCCCCTCCTCAGGCCACTTATGGCCCCGGGGACCCCATCCACCGGGGCCGGCCTTTGTTTTATTTTTTTTTAAATTAATTTTTGGGGAGGGGGCCGCGTGGCCCCCCTCCCGGGCCACTTGCAGCCCCTGGGACCCCAAACCCCGGGGCTGGCCCTCTCTGTTGAGGACGTGGGGGGGTCCCCAATCCCCTCACGGTACCGCCGGCTCCCCGCGTCCCTCGGGAGCCGGCATTGCTTTTCCACATGGGGAGCGGCTAAGATGCAGCTCCCAGTCTGGAAAAGCAATCGTCTTTGGTTTTTGGAAGAGAGAGCAGGTTTCCTGCTCTCTCTTCGAAAAACCAAAGCAGTTTGCTATGACAGGGCGGGAGCCGCGAGGCTCCCGTCCTGTCATAGCAAACTACAGTGTCCCGGGGGTAGGCACCCCGGGACACTGCAGGAGCCGGCCCTGGGGGCTGGTGGTCCCCAGGGCCATCAAGGGCTCCAGGAGGGGGCCGCGCGGCCCCCTCCAAACATCTTGAAAGCCCCGGGAGGTGGTGGTCCCGGGGCTCTGAGGGTCCGTAACGGACCCCCATATTTAACGATTTAGTGCCCCAGGGAGGTGGCGGTCCCCGGGGTGTGTGGGGGGGCTTGAGCCCCCCACACAGGTAATTTAAATTTTAAAAAAGAAGCCCCGGGGGGTGGCGGTCCCCGGGGCTGCGGGAGGGCCGAGAGCCCTCCCACACCATTTTTTTTTAAAGCCCCGGGGGGTGGCGGTCCCCGGGGCTTGGGGGCCTTAGAGGCCCCCCCATACATTAATTTAATAAACCCCCGCATGACCCCGGGACTTGGCCCATCCAGGGGCCAATTAACAACGAAGCGCGGGAGACCGCGCATCGTTTTTTTTTTTTCTCGGCGGGATCTGCGCACCCTAAGCGCATCCCGCCGATTTAAATTTAAAAAAAAAAAATGCTTTTTTCTGCCCAGGGGGTCCTTGTGGTACCCCCTGAGCAGACCTAGGGGGTCAGGGTGTTTCTACCCTGCCCCCTTTGTGCGTTTACGCACTTGTTTCTTTTTTTTTTCTCGGCAGGATCCACGCACCCTAAGCGCATCCCACCGATTTAAAAAAAAAAAATGCTTTTCTGCCCAGGGGGTCCTTGTGGTACCCCTGAGCAGACCTAGGGAGTCAGGGTGTTTCTACCCTGCCCCTTTGTGCGTTTACGCACTTGTTTCTTTTTTTTTCTCGGCAGGATCCACGCACCCTAAGCGCATCCCACCGATTTAAAAAAAAAAAAATGCTTTTCTGCCCAGGGGTCCTTGTGGGACCCCTGAGCAGACCTAGGGGTCAGGGTGTTTCTACCCTGCCCCCTTTGTGCGTTTTGCGCACTTGTTTCTGTGCCTCGGTTCTACCGAGAGCATAAAATGGCTGCCAACACTTCCTGATTTGGAGTGTTGACAGCCACTTGACAACCAATTAGCATGCAGCTCGTGATCGGGAGGATACGCGGACCCTACTCGGCCATAGATATATATGTGACTTTACTTTTGATTTTCTCAGGAACTACTGAACGGATTTACACCATTTAAGCAAAAGGCACGACACTGAACCAAGGGCTACCTATTTGCCAAATTTGGTGTAATTCCGTTCAGCAGTTCGGGCTGTAGCTGCGACTAAAGGTCCCTATGGAAAATTGCATTGGGAAAACTTGTTTTGGGACCCCCCTTTTTTCTCGGCCCCCGCTTGACGAATCACCCCGAGACTTTCAGGATAGGAGCGGACCGGAGCGCCCCAACAAGTTTGAAAATTTCGCGAAGATTCGTCAACCGGCGCCAAAGTTATTTCAAATAGAATGTTGCAGATTTCCTATGGAAAATAGGTCCTAACTATTACTATCTACTGGCGACCGCCAGTAGAGAATATATATATATATATATATATATATATATATATATATATATTCACTGAAAAAACCATAGGTTTCAGGCACGTTATAGTTAGAAATTAGCATTTAAACTACCTTAGAAATTCACTGACAAACCACAGGTTTCAGGCACGTTATAGTTAGTTGGACATTTCACTCGTACAAAAGCAGAGAAATTCCACCGTTATAGTTAGTACAGCTAACTATAACTCGCGCCCCAGCAATGCACTGCTGATGACATCACATATTACATCCTTCATGACATGGTCAGTGACATCACTGATGACATCAATGATGACATCTCAAATGACATCACTGATGACATCATCCACATGAAAATCTGATGCACCTCCTCACACTCTAATATAACCTTTGATACACCCACTGAAAAATACAGACTACCACTTTCGAAACCATCGGCACACCAATAATAGTTACTACATACGCACTCACTGATTCCTAGGTTTCCAAACATATCCACTCATTCACCCATACAATCATTCATATATGCAGTCACTCATCAATACAACACTATCATATGCACACATAAGCCTATATAGACCCTCACACACCACCACTCATCCAGAGTTACTCTCACACCTAGTCAGTCATGCAGAGAATCAATCACACTTCCATTTACTGACCTGTACAGTTATACACACACCACATCATTTATTCAAACAGAAACAAATGCATACTTACTCTCTTCTACAATCACTGATACAAGTACACACTCATCCATACAGCCACTCTCACAATCACTGACTCTCACGTATAGCCATTTATATACTTCAACTTTCACATACACTGCCTTTTACATATATAGTTACTTGGACATGTACCATTGAGACATCCATTCACTCACCAACACACCCATACACACACTTACCCACCCATACAGCTGTTTCCACATGGACTCTTGAACCCATACACACAGTGAATCAACCACTCAAACATCTATGCACAGACTCACCCACCTCCCACCCACCCACACACACCCAGGCACCCATACAAATACTCAGGCAACCAATCAATAACCCATACAGACACTCATGTAGCTACTGACCAACCCATGGAGCAGCTTATAAAACAACAGACAGACTGATACAGACATTCACACAGTTTAGTCACTAACCTAATGCATTTAGTAAGACACGTCTAATCACTCACTTAAACAGTGAGTCACGCACCTAATAAATCCTCCATTCAGACACTTATACACCCACTCATTCTTTAAAACACCTGGGTATATGTATAATACATATTTAAACTTTAAAGAAAAACACAGTCACTGGATGATGTAATCAGTGATGTCATCAGTGATGTCGTTTGAGATGTCATCAGTGATGTCATCAGTGATGTCACTGACCATGTCATGAATGATGTAATATGTGACGTCATCAGCAGTGCATTGCGGGGGCGCGAGTTATAGTTAGCTGAACTAACTATAATGGCGGAATTTCTCTGGTTTTGTACGAGTGAAATGTCCAACTAACTATAAAGTGCCTGAAACCTGTGGTTTTTTCAGTGAATTTCAAAGGTTTTTAAATGCTAATTTCTAACTATAACGTGCCTGAAACCTATGGTTTTTTCAGTGAATTTCAAAGGTTTTTAAATCCTAATTTCTAACTATAACGTCCCTGAAACCTACTGTTCTTTAACATGGAGGAAAGTAAGCACAAAACTGCGTGACACGCCAGGTATGGGAACATTTGGAGAGAAATATTGCCTTTCAGCTGCAAATAGTAAAGTCCAAAGCTCTGTTTTTAATATAGTTCTTTCACAACTGAAGCATTTTTAATATTATATACAATGAATCCATAGTTGTTGCTTATGTTATGCAACTAACAATTATTGACAAAACCAATACTCCTGGCTTGTTGTAGGTGTAATGTTAGTTATTGTATTATATATCTGGGTACAATAACAGAAGCAGCAAAATACCAGTCGGGCGGCCCAGTATGATAAGCACAGATTTTTAGCTTAGGCGTTTTTCAGCCACGCCATTAATTACATCGGCCACGCCCCTTTGAGAGAACTTCTAGTTTTTTCATCCCACTTAAAGCCCTGGGCCGATAGCTATGGAAGTATACAGGTGACGACATGGCCGTCAGGAGGAGGAACTAACAAGCTCAAAACCAATCAGAATGCAGCATTTAGGATGTAAGCCAATGCAAAAGAAGGGCAGAGAGTGGGCGGAGCTTAAACGAAGCTTCCCTGCTATTGTATATACTGCATGTCTCAACGAGACAGCGCATGCGCTGCTCGCTTTGCGAGACATACAGTATTCATGACAACCATGTCCTTATTTGTATCCTTCCATGGCTACTGGCCCCTTTACTTCATTCACTATTTTCTTCTTGTGCCCTCCCTTCCCTTCCCGCAGTCCATCTCTCCACCAGTCTTCACTGTATAGTTACTTGAGTTAATAAATGGTCCCTTCTTCACTAGCGCTTTTCAGAGTCGGGTGAGTCAAGGCAACCTCAGGGCAGACTGTGCAGGCGCCTCTCCTGGCACTTTACGTGTTGGGGGAATGATTCCACTTAAGTGCTGTGGGTCCAAGGAGGTTAGCTACCCCAAAACTGCAGGTCAAAATGTCCTGAGCCATGGGTTTGCACTGGCGCTTTTCAGCGCGTCAGGGTGAGGCCACGCCCCCTCAAGGCAGACTCTGTAGGTGCCTCTCCTGGCACTTTATGGGTTGGGGGAAGGATTCCCCTTAAGTGCTGTGGGTCCAAGGAGGTCAGCTACACCAAAACTGCAGCTCAAAATGTCCCCGTAGGTTTGTACTAGCGCTTTTCAGTGCATCAGGGTGAGGCCATGCCCCCTCAAGGCAGACTGTGCAGGTGCCGCTCCTGGCACTTTATGGGTTGGGGGAAGGATTCCCCTTAAGTGCTGTGGGTCCAATGAGGTCAGTTACCCCCAAACTGCAGCTCAAAATGTCCTGAACCTTGGGTTTGCACTAGCGCTTTTCAGCGCGTCAAGGTGAGGCCACGCCCCCTCAAGGCAGACTGTGCAGGTGCTTCTCCTGGCACTTTATGGGTTGGGGGAAGGATTCCCCTTAAGTGCTGTGGGTCCAAGGAGGTCAGCTACCCCAAAACTGCAGGTCAAAATGTCCTGAGCCTTGGGTTTGCACTAGCGGTTTTCAGCACGTCAGGGTGAGACAACGCTCCCTCAAGGCAGACTGTGCAGGCGCCTCTCCTGGTGCTTTACACATTGGGGGAAGGATTCCCCTTAAGTGCTGTGGGTCCAAGGAGGTCAGCTACCCCAAAACTACAGCTCAAAATGTCCTGAGCCTTGGGTTTGCACTAGCGCTTTTCAGCGCGTCAGGGTGAGGCCACGCCCCCTCAAGACAGACTCTGCAGGTGCCTCTCCTGGCACTTTATGGGTTGGGGGAAGGATTCCCCTTAAGTGCTGTGGGTCCAAGGAGGTCAGCTACCCCAAAACTGCAGCTCAAAATGTCCCCGTAGGTTTGTACTAGCGCTTTTCAGTGCGTCAGGGTGAGGCCACGCCCCCTCAAGGCAGACTGTGCAGGCACCTCTCCTGGCACTTTATGGGTTGGGGGAAGGATTCCCCTTAAGTGCTGTGGGTCTAAGGAGGTCAGCTACCCCAAAACTGCAGCTCAAAATGTCCTGAACCTTGGGTTTGCACTAGCGCTTTTCAGCGCATCAGGGTGAGGCCATGCCCTCTCAAGGCAGACTGTGCAGGCGCCTCTCCTGGCGCTTTACACATTGGGGGAAGGATTCCCCTTAAGTGCTGTGGGTCCAAGGAGGTCAGTTACCCCAAAACTACAGCTCAAAATGTCCTGAGCCTTGGGTTTGCACTAGCGCTTTACAGAGCTTCAGGGTGAGGCCATGCCCCCTCAAGGCAGACTGTGCAGGCACCTCTCCTGGCACTTTATGGGTTGGGGGCAGGATTCCCCTTAAGTGCTCTGGGTCCAAGGAGGTCAGCTACCCCAAAACTACAGCTCAAAATGTCCTGAACCTTGGGCTTGCACTAGCGCTTTTCAGCGCGTCAGGGTGAGGCCATGCCCCCTCAAGGCAGGCTGTGCAGGTGCCTCTCCTGGCACTTTACACATTGGGGGAAGGATTCCCCTTAAGTGCTGTGGGTCCAAGGAGGTCAGCTACCCCAAAACTACAGCTCAAAATGTCCTGAGCCTTGGGTTTGCACTAGCGCTTTTCAGCACTTCAGGGTGAGGCCACGCCCCCTCAAGGCAGACTGTGCAGGCGCCTCTCCTGGCACTTTATGGGTTGGGGAAAGGATTCCCCTTAAGTGCTGTGGGTCCAAGGAGGTTAGCTACCCCAAAACTGCAGGTCAAAATGTCCTGAGCCGTGGGTTTGCACTAGCGCTTTTCAGCGCATCAGGGTGAGGCCACGCCCCCTCAAGGTAGACTGTGCAGGCGCCTCTCCTGGTGCTTTACGTGTTGGGGAAGGATTCCCCTTAAGTGCTGTGGGTCCAAGGAGGCCAGCTACCCTAAAAAGAGTACAATTTCAAGATATTTATACCTTATTCTGATTTTTATTGAGATATTATATTTTACCAACGCATCTCTCGGTTGACGGAGGTGAGCAAAGTCATTAGAAACGCAGCAGAAGCGCAGTCTCCAAAACGTTTTCCTGTGAGAAAAGGGATCCCGCTCATGGCTCTGCTATGTGAAAGTAATGACCACATCCTCTCGCTGACTCTCGCTCTTGGCGGTGGTCCTGGGTCCGCAACGGCCATGTTTATCCAAGGTTTGGAAAAGGACACATTTTCCGAAATTGAGACTGAGATGCACCCAGGAGGAGGGACTAAAAGGCAAAACAGCCAGAGCCTGCTAAAGTGTTGGGAGGGAGTGCGGGTACAGGTAGAGAACTGTCCAGATGGACCCGATGCAGTGACTGACAGGCACAGTGACAAACACTTTTTGTTTTCGGCACATAATCTGCCCAATGACACGTGACACCCCACAGCCCCTCCATGTATCTCTATGCTAGTCTCCCGCGCTTCATTTTTTTAATAATTTCGGTGGGAATCGCGACCCCAACGCGAATTCTGCTGAAATTATATTTAAAAAATGCTTTTTTTGGTCCTGGTGGTCCTTGTGGGACCCCCTGACCAGGCCTAGGGGGTCAGGGTGTTTCTACCCTGCCCCCTTTTCTTGTTTTTCACCTTCGTTTTTACTGTTTTCTTGTGACTCGGTTCTACTGAGTCACAAGACGGCTGCCAACACTTCCTGGTTTGGAGTGTTGGCAGACAATCACATTGAAGCTCGTGCTCAGGAGGGTTCGCGAATCCACCGCGTCCCTATATATCGAAACTTTTATTTTTTGAATTTCTCAGCAACTACTGAGCGGATTTACACCATTTAAAAAAAAGGATGCTTTCTGAACCAAGCACTACCTTTTTGCCAAATTTGGTGTAATTCCGTTCAGCAGTTCGAGCTGTAGCCGTGTCTAAAGTTTCCTATGGGAAATTGATTTTCCGGCCCCTATTTTTTAAATGTCTCAGGAACTACTGAACGGATTTACACCATTTAACAAAAAGGACTTTTTCTGAACCAAGGGCTACCTTTTTGCCAAATTTGGTGTAATTCCGTTCAGCAGTTCGAGCTGTAGCCGTGTTTAAAGTTCACTATGGAAATTAACATGGAGAAAACATGTTTTGGGCCCCCCCTTTTTTCTTGGCCCCCGCTTGGCGAATCACCCTGAAACTTTCAAGACAGGAGCTGACCGGAGCACCGCACTAGTTTTGAAAATTTCACGAAGATTCGTCAAACGACGCTAAAGTTATTGAGAAAACAAAAAATGCTTTTCCTATGGAAAATAGGTCCTAGCTATAACTACCTACTGGCGACCGCCAGTAGGTAATATATATATATATATATATATATATATACACACACATATTTGATGATTTGTAAAAATGTTTTATTTCTTATTTAACAGAGGGGGAGAAGTAGTGTCTTGCGATTTTTAGAATGGAACCCTTTTGACTCCTGAAGTACTTTGCAGAGCTTTTATGTAGGTATCAAAGCGCAATGCCATTAAAGCTTTGGCATTGGGGGGCGTGGCCTGACCAAGCACCGAAATGGCGGCTTGATCGTGGAGCTCCGGAGCGGCTGCATTTCTTTAACTGCCTTTCTCCGTCCCTCAGGTGAAATCTCTACCGTTAATGACAGCCACATATCGCTGATACTAGGCGGCAAGTGTGGGGACCTGCAGGGGGAGCTAGAAGCAGCATTGGGCATGGCAGGGGGCCCCTCGGCAGCCTGACGTGGCCTTCAGATGTCCCACTGCGACAGGGCCACGGGTGAGCCTGGAGGCGGGGCTGCGGCTGTGCATCTTCCCTGGACACCTGAGGCTGGGGATTTCGGGCCTAGCGTGATGCTGGGATGAGTCCATTCCCCACAAACCTCTGAGCAGATGTGAGATGGTGAGTAGTGCACTCGGTGCCTGAACAGCCACAATGTACCTCTTGCTACCTCTCAGGTGATGCGCAGAGCCGAGATGCCATCAGCGGTCCTCGACTCCCACACGCTGGTGCGCCTCGGTGGAGACAACTCTCCCACAATCTACACAGTGGGGTCCTATAGCCAAGTGGCTTCGTTGCGCTTTTGAGGCCCATTGATGCTCTGGCCTAGGCACTGTTTCCCAGGCACTTGCACCGGAGGCACCTCTATCACGACTATTACCATTTCCCTGGCCCTTTCACAGCACGCTCCAATTGTGGGGTGCTCACCACCGCACCTTCAAACTATCGATCCTAATTTGCGGTCTGGGAGCGGCTGGGCATCATCCACTCTAGATCTACAGCGGCCTGCACCATAGCTCCTCAAATTGTGGTGATCCTGCCCAGCACCCCTTACACTTTTGTTCACCTGGTGCCTGCGACTCATGACCACTGCCAAACCTCACTTGTCTCACCATGGGTCGGGGGGACCCTAAGCAGCGGCGGCTGCCTTTCGATCCCACTAAAACCCCAAGGCGGGAGGGCGGCGACACTGCGACGCGCAGTGATCTCCCAGATCACACTGATCCACCTGATGGTGAACAGCCCCATACAGAGGGGACGACAGCCATAATGGCGGAGCTGCATGCTGGTTTTTCGGCCATTGACGCACATTCTGATAATTTGGCGGCACACCTTGACATCATGCATAGCCGCCTGGAACAACACGAGGCCCGCATGGAGTCCGCCGAGAAGCGTATTTCTGACACATAGGATGCACAGACAGCTATGACTAAACGTGTGGACCACGTTGAACGCCTCCTCAAAACAACAGCTTCCAAAGCAGAAGATCTGGTGGCAAGGTCACGCTGCTATAACCTGCGAATCTCCGGGGTGGCGGAATTCACCAACACAGGCCCCATAGAGTCCTATGTGGAGCGGCTGCTCACGGACCTCTTTGGAAGGGATGCCTTCTCTGGGACATTTGCAGTCGAGCAGGCGCACCGCTCGCTTGCTCCCAGGCCAGCCCCCGGAGCCCCCCACACATAATAATTGCCCAACTTCTTAACTATCGTGACTGGGATGTGGCCCTTCAAAAAGCCAGAGAGGTTGAGGATCTACAATATCAGGGGATGTCACTATCACTGTATCCTGACTTCATGCCGGTGGTGCAGGAGGCTTGACGCAAGTTTCAAGACATTAAGCGTGTGCTGAAAGGAGCGAACATCCGCTATGCCATGCTGTACCCAGCGCGTCTTCGCATTCAAGTCGATGGAAAGGCCCATATTTTCGACACTCCCGTGGACGCTACTAATTTCTGGAAGCAGTGCAAATTGAACACAACTCTTCCCCCTGGGAAATAACTTTTCTTTGCTTCTCCCCGCTTGTGCTTGTTGTTTTGTGTTACGGACCACTTAGCTACATTCCAATGTTGAGTCCCTATCATGGCTGCGTTTCTCTGGTTTATGACAAGTCGTCAGGATGTAATATCCTTTAATAATGTCATTTTGCTCTTTACTATCCTCAAATTGCAGTTACGTATAATCATTGCAATATTTGTGTTATATCAAGTGGCCCGCTCTGGGCGTTGCCTTCCCCAGGAGATCTCCTACGTTGTTAACTGTGGGGTATGGGAATTCACCGGATACATGTTGGGGGGTTATCCGATGTGGGTGGGAGGTGGGGGAAATGCTATTTATGATTTAAAGTTTGACTTGAAAATGCAGGATATCACTTTATGCAATTTTTGGCTGCTTTATGCTATATGTATTGACTTTTTTACAGGTTCGATACCACAGTTCCTGGGACAGGGTTAAGAGGAGGGGCAGGGGTAATGGAATTGCGTTGCATGACATGAATGTGAGGGGTTTATCGAATCCTCGGAAGGGGAGGCAGGTCTTGGCTTATCTAGCCCAACACAAGATGCATATAGCCCTATGGCTAATCTAACCCAGCACAAGATGTATATAGCTCTATTGCAGGAGACTCACTATGCACCGCTCTCTAACAATCGCTTTGCAGCTAACTGGGGCATCAACAGATTCTTCTCCAGTTACAGCACCTACTCCTGTGGTGTGTGCATTCTGATCCACAAAACACTGCCATTCCAGGCCCACACGGTGATTAAAGATCCTGAGGGAAGATATTTACTAGTGGCGGGTAGCCTAGGTGCGAAGCAAACACTCATAATCAATATCTACGCCCCTAATGTTGATGCAACCGGTTGTTTTACAGGGTTATCTTCCCATATTTCTGGCATTCCCATTGCCTCTATCATATTAGGGGGTGACTTCAACCTGACCTTGCAGCTTTCCTCCGACACCACTGGCGCAGGCCGCATTACTAAACCGCACTCTGCGGACGAGCTTCGGCACCTGCTGCACCAGCACCTGCTGACTGACGCCTGGCGGCACCAGCACCCGACCGATACGGGGTTCTCCTTTTATTCTGCGCCGCATGATACATGGTCTTGTATAGATCACTGGTATTTAACTCCGGACCTTTTGATAAACTCCCAAGCGACAGATTATTTGCCCGCACACTGTCTGACCACTCATCAGCTACATTAACACTGGCTCTGCCCAGTATTGCGCGTCCACACAGATTATGCCGGTTCCCGGCGGATGTGCTCCTTGATGAGGTGTTTGAGAGCAAAGTGGGGAAGGCAATTGTAGAATACTTCAAGATTAATACGGGCTCAGTGTCCCAATATGCTACTCTATGGGAAGCATTCAAAGTACACATTTGAGGCATCTGTATCACTAAACAGACGGGAGTTCTACGCACTATATGTCGGGACCTGGATGTCACTGAGAGAGCGCTGCAGGAACTTGACTCTCAGGCAACCTCGGGGGGCTTGCCGCCTCCGCTGCATCAGTGTGTGAAACTTCTGGAAGTGTTCCAGGAACTCGCCACTCGGAGACGGCTTATATGGGGAAGTACACATTCGCCTGAGTGTATGGAGAGGGAGAGAGATCGGGGCGGACACTGGTTAGATTGCTTAGTCCCCGGCAACAGACTGCATACATCACTCAACTGCAATTAAATGATGTCACCCAGGTCACTCAAGGCGAGGGCATACGCACTACTTTTCTCTCTTACTACGCCTGGCTCTATGCAATAAGCTCCCCACCTGTCGATCATGCCCTCTCCGACTACTCGGAGGAGGCCGCTATGGTATGGATTGAGGGCGTAACCAGCAGTTCCTAGCCTCACCTATTGCCGTCAATGAAATATCCCAGGCCATAGATGACCTTGATGGATCCCGTGCCCCTGGTACAGACGGACTTACGGGTGTATTCTACAAGACTTATAAAACCCTGCTGGTTCCCCATCTCCTGGAGGTTTATGCAGAGGCTCTAGAGGTGGGTACGCTCCCTCCCACAATGCGTGAAGCTATTGTATCTTTGCTGCTCAAACCGGGCAAGCCGCCTGATAGGTGTGCCTCCTATAGGCACCTATCTCTGCTAAATCAAGATTACAAAATTTTGGCAAAGTTGCTTGCGACACGGATATAGATCCTAATCAATCAAGTAATCTCCCCGCTCCATACAGGATTTGTCCCCAACAGGTCGACTGCAGTTAATTTGTGCACAATATTTGCAGTCATTAACCAGATTAACCCAGAACTTCAGGCCGGGGCGATATTCCTGGACGCCGAAAAGGATCTTGACTCTTTGGAGTGGCCTTATTTGTATGCAACACTCAACAAACTGGGCTTTCCTAGCAACATCAGTGCCCTAGTCCACCTTCTGTACACCCATCCTGTGGCGCGCCTCTGCCTCAATGGAGAGCTCACAGAACAGTTCCCCCTGTTGCGGAGTACCAGGCCGGGATGCCCACTCTCACCCCTTTTATTTATAATTGCCATGCACCTGCAGGAGCGCCATTTCCAGCGGGGAATTAGATTTCATCAGGGTCCCCTTCTGGCCTCATTGTATGCGGTCGACATTCTACTATTCAGGCGTGACCCGGCTGTTAACCTCTCTCCAATATTACGAGAGGTGGTCCGTTTTGGAGCTTTCTCTGGGCTTGTCTTTAACTGGGCTAAATCAGAGGTCTTCCCGTTAACTGATGCTACTTTGCCTTTCGCGCTTGACTTCCCGCTAAGCTGGTGTGACAAACCCCCTAGATATCTTGGTATCCTGCTGCATCGCACAGCTTCTGAAGTCATCCGTATTAATTATGGCCCTGCCATGGACCGCTTGTCCACACAAATCGACCGCTGGATAACGCTTCTGTTGTCAATTGCTGGCAGGATAGCTATTATCATGATGTTTTTTTTGCCGCACCTGCTTTATCTATTTTTAAATATTCCCATTCCGCTTACCACTACTTTTTTTGCGACTCTTAGGGATTGTTGACTCGGCTGGTTTGGGCTGGGGGGCGGGCCTGGGTGCAATGGCAGACCCTCACAATGCCTTTTTAGCGAGGCGGTTTTGGAGTACCAGATTTTTACTTGTATTATCTCATAGCGCAGGCACACTATACTTATTTTTGGTACCACCCTGATGTGCGACTGCAGTACCTAAATCCTGAGCACTCTCTGGCTCTCCCCTGCCCAACTCTCTGCTATTTTACCGAAGGGCCTCACGAGAACATCAATGGAAATCCACACATTACAGACCACTTGATGGGCCTGGGAGAGACTCTGTCAATATTTGAAGGCTGACCGCCTATACTCCCTGCACTTACTGTTACCAAACAATCCGTGGGTACCCACAACCACCGAAAGTTTAACACAACACGCTCTCTCCCGCTGCCGAATTCGGGTGGTTGAGGATGCGTTTAAAGAGGGTCAGATGCGATCGGTCGCGGGCATGGTGGAGAATCGCGACTTATCCGTACTGGACAAATTTCTAATACATAGGACTAGGGCCTCTCTGATTGTTGCAATACACCCCTCATTGCTGGAGCTGCAGGACTTCCCTCCCTTATCCACAATAGTTACATCGCCCAAGAGCACACATTTAAGTCTCCCGACTGTACCGCCTTGCCCAGACTCCTTGCCCAGGGGTGGGCGGGGAGGGGCGTTGGCGGCTTGGGAGGCAGATCTGGGGCATCCATTGACAGACAAAATGTGTACATTTTGCTGCGAGCAAACTCGCTATATTTCCAACAACTACAAGCATAAGCTTCTCCGCTTTAAATACATACATAGGGCCTATGTCATCCCCAAAACGTCTTGCTTAAATGGATCCCACTAGGCCTTGACAACTGCCGGAAATGTGTGGTGCCACGTGCTGACTTTATCCACCTGGCGTGGAATTGCCCCCTGGTCCTAGCATTCTGGGAAGCAATCTTTGGTCATCTGACATTGATGGTGGACTCAGAATTATCGCCCTCCCCATCGTTGGCGTTCTTGGGATATGTCCGCCCACTGGGAACTGGAATGTGCCGCTTTACTGCTATCACCTTATTGCTGGCCAAGAGACAGGTTTCCTTGCACTGGGGGGGTGCCCACACCCACAACTGTGAGGGCATGGTTGAGAGACCTGATGTATTGAAATACCACTAGTAATGTTTATTTGACATTAATACCCCTCGCCACCTGACCGAAAAACATTTGGCAACCACTCCGTTCCTATTTGCTGTTACACCCTGAACTCACAGATTGTAATACTTTAGCGCTATTCTCACGAAATGCACCAGCTAACATATATGGTAACCCATAACATCTGGATTTTACGCTCATGTAACCCTGCATTGTTGTTGTTTTTTTTAGAGATTGGTTGCGAATTTGCCATTGGTATATTGCATGCTATCTACTGAATGGACATGATATGTACTATCTTGTTGTGGCAAATGTGCTCTTTCCTGTTGTGTTTGAGAAGTGCAAATAAAAACAACTTTAACATTTTTAAAAAAAAAGCTTTGGCATTGAATTATTGGCGTGTACCCTGGCTGGGAAAACAATACATTAACGATCTCCCAATGCTAGCCTATGAGAGGAGTAGGCCTCACAGTAGTGAATAGCAAATTTAGCTGTTTGTCACTACCAGGACAAGCAAAACAAAACAGTACATTTCCTACCTTTTACTTAAACAGCACCCTGCCCTTGGGGCTACCTGGGGCCTTCCTTAGGGGTTACTTACGTGTAATAAAAGGGGAGTTTTTTAAGGCCTGGCAAGTGGTTTTAAATGCCAAGTCAAAGTGGCAGTAAACTCCACACACAGGCCTTGCAATGGCAGGCCTGAGACAGGTTTGGAAGGCTACATGTGATGATGAAGATCACATTTTATAGCGTGCACAGCTACTCCAAGGATTGTCCCGTGCAAAAGCCGCTGGATCAGAATATGAAAAGAGGTTTAGACTTGTGCAAAGAGCCATGTTTTAAGTTTCTTCTTAAATAATAATGCATCCCTCGTAGTCCATAGTTCCAGCGGGAACAGGTTCCAAGCTGCCGATCCCAGGTACACCAGAGACCTTCCAACTGTTCCTACTTGCTGAATCATCCTGCGGATCACTTCCAAATATTTGTTGACTGATCTTAGCTGTCTTGTGAAAACCAAATCTGGCACTAAGATAGGCAGGCCACAATTGATATAAGGCATCATGCACTGATACAAGAGCCTTGAATTTAACTCTTTCCCTGATGGGCAACCAACGAAGTGCACGAAGATGCAGCGAAATTCATGTTCTAATGGGAACATTTAGCAGGAGTCGAGCCGCTACAACCTGAATCACCTGCAGTTTGTCCATCAAATACTCTGGTAGGCCAAAATATAGTGCATTGTTGTAATCAATTTGAGATGTTGTCAATGCCTAAATGACCGTTTTCTTAGCTTAAAGACCTCATAATCCCAAAACAAATGCCTACCTACCCCTTTACTTGACACCTAAAAGACAGCCTGTTGTCAAATTTAATACCCATAATTTTTAACTAAGTCTTTCTGGGGATCCAGGGGGAGATGCATCATCAAACTCAACTCCATTATCCCAAGAGAAAAGCAGTTGTGTATCATCTGCGTGGGACATCATTTTAGCTCCCAGAGCTTCTGCAAGTTGCGCCAGAGGGGTGAGATATAGATTAAAAGGAGTAGGACTCAGGGCAGAGCCCTGAGGCACTCCCACCAACACATCACATGGAATGGCAGCGTAACAAGGAATCCAAACTTATTGGATCCTCTCAGCTAAGAATGATGGTATCTAGTCCAGTGCCTGTCCTGTTACTCCAATAGCCTGGAGACCATCCACAAGCATCAAGTGAGAGACTGTATCAAATGCTGCCGATAAATCCAGCATGATTAGGACAGCCACTCCCTCAGCATCCAAAGTTCCGCTAATATATTGAGACACTTCTACCAGTACGGTCTCCATACTATGTTTAGCTCTGAAACCTGACTGACTGGAGTGAAGCAAATAGTTTTCTTCCGAATAGTTAGAAAGCTGTTTATTCACTTGCTTTTCAATTTTTTTTTGATAGAGCAGGCAATAGGTATATCGGCCTATAGTTGGCAGGGATGGCTAGATATTCTGCAGGCTTTTTTAATCATCATATCTTGAACAAGGCCACCGAAGAACTTCTTGTCGACTTCCTCAGCACGACCACTCCACCAACACCAACAGATGCCAACACTGCAGCGTGCAACCTTCAGCAATGGATCTCTAACACTGTTTGGTATTACTCTATCCCGCACTCCTGGAATTTGAGCATACAATGTTTTGTGCACCTAACTTGTAGGAGTACTTGAGTGGAATGCCTATTGGTAGGGATGCAGCCGCGGCCCCTACAGGTAAGAGCGGTAGGGCGGTAGGGCTGGATAAGGGGGGGATTTCGACAGATGATGAGGGAAAACTAATTATTTATTTAATTTTCCCTCGTGGTCATCTGTCCAATCCCCCATCCCAACCCGGCCCTACCGTCCCACCGCTCTTACCTGCACAGGCCGCGGCTGCAGGGATGAGCCTTGTGCATGAGCGAGTTATTGCAGCAACAGCAGCAGTTCAAACTGTCGCCTTGGCGGCTTTATCCGCCAGTGAATTCCCTTCAACGTGAACGCCAACACATTGATGACTCAATGTATGAATAACATGGGCCCATAGAAGGCCTTTTTTCAGCTTCGCCACTTGTTCCCAGAGCATCTTGTGCTCTACTGTGCAACCTTTGGAATCCCTAGATCCATTCTGGCCCCAATAATGTAAATATTCATTATAGGACTGGACACAGTAAAATGAATCACACACTATGAGTGTGGGGAATTCATGATCCGTATTTTGCAGTGCCAGTGTTAAGGCTTTTAGTTCCGCCAGCTGCGCCGTACAGTCTCCTAGATACTGCGTGTGTGTTTTGTCAGGGAGAAATGTTCCGTCCTGCATGCATCCTTTTACAATTGTGCATGCCATGGAATATTGATGTTTCATTCCTATGGCCGGCTGGACAGATTCATCGGTATAAATGATACATTCATATTGATATAGAGGCATTATTTCATTCGGGAGAGGATATTCTTGTTCGTACTGCAGAAATGCCTGTGTTTGTAATGTAGAATCAAATCTGTAATCTACATCTGTTGCAGTGAGAGATTTAGCCCATTGAATCCATCGTGGATGCAGTGCTTTAGTATTTGGAATGCTAGCCTTCGTAACGGCCTCCTAGGTAGGTATCGAGGTTACAACAATTATGCTTTTCCCCTATGCTAGTGCTCTCTCTCTCACTACTGAAAACTAACCAAAAGGGGGGTTTTCGTCCAAGCAGACGCCAGGTATGGACGTATAAATTATAACAAAGGACAAGGAACCTGACTGTCGATTTATAAACCGCTATTTATTTAAGCGGGTAAAAGCAGCGACTATTTAGTTCATATGCTTTCTGAGCATGACTCACTTATATTTAACATACATTTTGTGTACATTTTAGATAGACATTTGATTCATGTCTAAGTTAAATACATTTCAAATACACAACATATAAGATACATAAAACTGTTTTGACAAAAATACTATAAACATACAATAGAAACATGAATTGTGCAAAAGTCCAAAAAATTCAAAAAAAATTCAAAAAAATTACACCAGCTGTATACTAGTATAAAGAATTTATACTTGGCAGTTCCTGAAAACCATATCACTAGGCAAAAATGAAAGGAACTACAGCCACAAGGGAAAGTATAGGTCTGTGGGGCATATTTAACAGTGTAAGCCCTCTCCAGAAATACAAGTTTTTCAAAATGCCCTTTGTGGCACAAGATGGAAATTGCCGACGCGTTTCCAATCCCTAGGATTAATCACAGGATTTTCATCAGGGCTAAAAGCACGGTGTAACCTGAAACTAGAAATTACTGCACATGTAGTGTTTAAATCAGGTATCAGATGTCTCAGATTTCTTGTCTTTCAGGACGATTGAATCAGCACAAGGCGGCACGAAGGATAGTATATCAAATTGTACTGGGTTTTCCAGTTGTTCAGTGAAAAAGATTGGCTGTAAAGCGGGTAATATACCACGCTAATTGTGAGTATGTGCACTCGTTGCCATTATCGTTTGAAAAACGGCGTGTTGTGACTTGGCGCACCGTGTCTTTGGAGATTTCTCTTCTCTTCGTTATGCGAAAACCATCCTCCCGTCGTGAAGTAAAGTCGAGGACACGCGTCGGCAATTTCCATCTTGTGCCAAAATGTATGTTAAATATAAGTGAGTCATGCTCAGAAAGCATATGAACTAAATAGTCGCTGCTTTTACACTCTCTCTCACTACAGCAGTCTGTACTGCTGTGAGTATTTTTTCTGATGGTGCAAAACGCATTTCAGCGTTTGTGTACAAATGTGATTTGTGTGCAACAGGTACTGTATCGCCTTCATTAAAAGCAACGTAGGTGTACCCGATAGGTCCAGCGACTAAGCGTATCACCAGGTTAGTTGTGTTAACACGTGTGTGTAAATGCCTTGAAGCTAGCATGTCAGCTTGTACGGAACATAAAATGTCAGTATGTTCCTGTGTCCAATGATGCGCTGAAAAATTTGGTCTAATTAAGTCATAGAAAGGTTTCACCCTTTCTGCGTAATCCAAAATGTATGTCCTGCCAAAATTCAAAAATCCTAAAATGGATTTTAGTCTTTTCAGAGTAGTTGGAGGTTGGAGTAGTGCACAATGTTCTAAAAAATGTGTCGCCAGGCTTTTGCCTTCTCTTGACTACTCGTACACTACAAATAGGACAGTGAGTTGGGCAATTTTTCATTTTTTTAAATTGAATTTGTAACCCAGATGAGCAAACCCAAGAATTATGTGGTTCACTCTGGCCAAGTGTTCCATTAATTCATCATCCGTCAGATAGATATCATCTACATAGGACAATGCCTCCTCATCAAAATTCTGAAGTAACTCTGTTACCAGGCTAAAAACAACCCTGGACTGTTCTTATATACCTGGCGTTGAGAGCCTAGTGCTGAAGATGCGGTCAAATATCTGCTTCCAGGTACTATGTTTTGGCAGAAAAATCCATTTGAGATGTCTAGTGTTGTTTTGTATTTCTTCCGCGCAATGTTATTCAGTAGTGCGGCACTGTGTGCATTCTGTACCGCAAATGTACGTGTGGATGCATTTAAATGTCTATAATGTAAGACTAGACGATATGAATTATTGGTTTTCTTTAGGAGAAACAAAGGATTATTCATAGGTGAGGTGCAATTTTCTATTACACCCTGGTACTCAAGTTGATCTAAGATCTCCTTGACTTGTTTCTTTGCTTCATGTTTAATTGGGTATTGTCTCTGTGGTAGACAGAATTGATTTTAAGGGGATATCGTGATGAGGTGACTCATCATCCCACCCAACATGATTGCGGTAAAGTGCAGGAGCTAACGCTAACACCCACTCCTGCGTGTGTGAATTTTTAACTGATTCTGGTACAAGGTCGGAAAAAGCAGGTAAAATAACTTCCTCTCCCATTGGGCAATCCATTATGAACTCAGGTGACCAATTCTTTTCGACCAAAAGAATATCGTAACCATAGGTCAGGTTTTCCAAAAAGAGACCCTCCACTTTCCTGGGTATGTCTCCCTCCATTTGGAGCATTATTTCGTATAAACGATGTGAGACACTTAGTCTTGTATCAGGTGATTCCATTGTGATATGCTCACTCAGCGCTACTACCTCCAGAAAGTTCATCAGGTTCTGGCGAGCTATGGTGACTTCAGCTGCGCTGTCCAGAATCATCACTGCCCATTCCCCATTCAGAAGCAGAGTCCTCAGTAGCCTGGGCATTTTTAATCCCGGCTACATTTTTCTTTTTAAATTGAGGTTGTGAAGTATTTTGTTTATCTTCCTGCTTAATGATATAATCTGAAGTGCAATGTGTCTCGCTTTTTTGGCTTGACTCACTCTTTCGGATGTTTCCTGAAAGGAACGAGATGAACGTGCATCAGTATCCTAACATCTATCAGGCTTTCTAATATTGTCACAGTTTCGTAAGTTATATTTCCAGTCAGTGTGTTCCTGTTGAGGGGACCCACCCCGTGACTGTGTTTTGTTTGGTTTATTTTTTTGTTTATTATCCCATTTCTTCTTTGAAGAATCGGGTTCTTGCTTAGAGTTGTCATTTCAGAACTACTCTGAGCTATTGCTTTCCAAAGTTTGGCTCCCAGATTATCTCTGTTTCTTCGATAATCTTAGGTAATTCACGCTCCTGCTGTGTGGAGTGAATTACCTCAGGCGTTACAGTATAGCCACTGCCGCTGCCTCCCCTTTTATGTTACTCAACATAATATTAGACACCTGGGCAAAATTGCCCATCAGTTTAATTCCCAGAACTAAGGCAGGCTCTGCCCCGTACTCATTCTGAATCTGTCGCTGTACATCTGGTATGACTGCTATTGAAGGGGTACCATGTGTTCTGGTGTATACGGCAGCGAAGACTGTAACCCAAGTGGCGCTCTCTTCTAACTGGGGAGCCATCCCCATCGGCAAGCAAATTGTCAGTATTCTGTGTTTTTCCTGTGGGCCCGTAAGGGGAAAAACTGCTTCAAGTTGTGCTGTTTTTTGTGCTATTCAGAACGGGATTTGCTCCCAGCTGGTGGGCACATTTCCCATAATCGCATTTAGGGGTCGATTACGATGTCGTGCGGAAACGTTCCACCCGACTCCTTGTCAGATTTGCTTCCGACCGACTCGCGATCGGTGGTTCCGTACGACCGATTATGATGCTTCCGAACACCGTTCAGAAGGACTCCTATTGACTTCTATGGGAGCCTGTGTTCCAGCCGACAATACAGGCTCCTATTGGGAAACTGGGTGTCTGCAGAAAACCTTGCACCCTGTCACGGGCACCCCATGGTGCCTACCACACAGTGCATGGTTTTACAGGGGGGTCCCTTGGGTACCCACTCGGGCCCCAACCGGAGGCTTCAGGATGAAGTGGAACCTGCCAGGGTAGGGGCCCCCAAAGTCACTTTCCGACAGCCTTTTTGTGTCGGACAGACCGAGTCAGAAAGGCTGTCAGAATCTGACATTGTAATAGGTCGATCGGAAATGCTGTCCGTAGAGCTGTACGAATCAGCTCCGACTGACTCGGATTCTCCGAGTGCCGGTCCGAACCATTTTGGAATGACCAAATGGTTTCCCTTCCGATTGCTAGCATTGTAATCGGTCGGTCGGAAATGTTTCCGACCGAGTTTGGTGATGGATTCCGACACCGTCTAGGGGAATCCGACTGTACGTTGTAGGCTTTCCGCTCGACATCGTAATGAGGCCCTTAGTGTTTGTGGGATAATACCTGAGGTAGCCATGTGAAGTTGTGTAACCTTAGCAGCCCCCACAGATTGGACTGCTAATGTTCTCATCACATATTCTGTCAGATTCCTGTAAATTTTCACTAAATCTCTGTAAAATTTGCACATCGCTGATGGTGTTAGGGCAGTAACGTCTGGATTGCGGTGTGTATGAAGCTAAGACCAGCCAGGTCGCTCCTTCTCTGCTGAGCGGACCGAGTCTCACATGTTCTGTTGTATGGGGTAGGGCGTCTTTTAACCAATTAATGTGCTCTTGGTAATTTAATGGTTCTTCTAGGTCCACGTATGGAAAAAACTCTTCAGGTGGTTAATTTTCAATGTATTCATGAAATAACCATGTGTGTGCATCTGCAGGTGAGAATTTAACTCAAGAGTAAAATTCCTCTGTTCTGAATGCTTAGTGTGCCTCAACCACGAAGGTAACATCACCACCCGTTGCCAGGAGGCCATGTTGTAATAATTTCATAGTAACCGCTTGTGTGCAATTTTCTGAAATATTCAGTGTATCTATCTGTCCTCCAATGTCCTCATCCTGCTCGGTCATTGTCCCAGCAGTAGTATTTAGCTAAATTCTTAAAAAGATATGGTATGCACAATGTTGGTAACTTCTAATCCTCCAAGCGTGATTTAACCTTCAACCAATACATAGGTATGCCTACTCAGCTGAGGCGGATTTATTTCCCTTCCCACTACGGACGTCTCTGGTTAAAAATGTGAGTAGGGGTCTCTGAGAAAGCACGCCTGAATAATCAGATTTGACCATTAAATAAGTACCTAACCAACATTGGCGGCACCATGTCATGTAGTTCCTACCAATCCGTAGGATCTGCGCATTGTTCGGACAATATAAACTAAGGGCTTGGTGTCAAGACTGATTCCAGACACACCCGCAGGATATGTTGGCCTATAGACCAGCTAGCTCACAGTGCCACCGTAAGCGCCCCTAACCTACCAGGGAGCGAATCGTTTCTGGCAATCACTTAACATGACAACCCTGATTCCTCAGGAATTGTGGCAACAGTACAAAACTTTTTGCCCAGTCACTCATGCTCACTTATTCTCAGAGAAGTATGCAGAGAATACACAGTGGGACGTTTTCAATAATATTTATTAAACCAACTTTATTCTTGCATAAAATATGTGTGCTGCAACGATGAGTATACAGAAGCAGATAAACGTGATTGCGAGCACCAACAGCGTAAATAGTAGATATAGTTCTACCATGGTGTTGAACAATTGTATATATGCAGGCATATATACAAGGCAGTAATCTAGCGTACTACTACTATGTGGACCATACTCTAAGTGTACCTAGAGTGTGTGTTGGTGTAGAGCCAAGAATCTCCCCAAGGTACGATCCAATCCCATTACCTGATAGTATAGAGTGAAGGACCCCATCTTTGTCACGAACTGGACACCCCTCACGAGATGTCTGGTTGCCGCATGGTGATTTCTCAGCATACCAGGACCCTTAGTGGCAGCAGATGTACCTCCTCTACTAATCTATCGGGAATGCCTCTTAATTATAATAAAAGGCGGCCTCACGATATGCACGTTAGATTGGTGATGTTATGGATATGTAGATAGCGTTGTCGCCTCGTAGATGAAGATAGGATGACTTTTGTACCAAGTGCGTAGAAAGAACTACTACATGATGTTCAAGGTGTCGTTATAATGTTGTGCGAAGCTGGATGTGTAAACAAAGTAGTTCCAAAGAAACTAATTCAACATTGTTGTGCATGCAAATGTGCGCAAAAGTTCACAGCTGAAATGTTATTTTCTAGGGCAATGTACGAAATAAGCTGCTTTGCTTCATGGGTCTAACACTGGAACATAACACCTTTTCCAATGGATCTCCAATTGCACAGACACTCTGGAACCCCTCAAGAAGACACCAGGAAAGCAACACTCCAAGAAAGCCAGCTGGTTCACTCTCACCCTCCACGAGCCCAGACACACCTGCAGACGACTCGAGAAGGGATGGAGGTACAACAAAACCCCAGAAACCTGCGCTATCTTCAAATCCGCCATCAACGCACACCACCTTCTCCTCAAAACCACAAAGAAAATGGCCTTTCAAGACAAAATCAATGCCAACGCACACAACAGCAAAGAACTCTTCGCCATCATCAAGGAGTTCGCCAGGCTCTTAAAGTGAGACCACAGATGTCCTACCCTCCCAAGACTTCTGCGACAAACTCGGCACCTTCTTCCACTACAAGATTAGGCAGATCTACAACAGCTTCGACACCCAAGACCCTGCCACTACACCCGGCACCACCACACGCAACTGAGCCTCACCATCTTCAACATCTATATGGCCCCCCTCGCAGCCATTATCAGAAGCCATGGACTCAACATCATCTCCTATGCCAACGACACTCAGCTGATCCTCTCCCTCACCAACAAAACCACAGCCACCAGAATCAACATCCACAACGGAATGGAGGCTGAGGCTACCTAGATGAAAGACAGCTGCCTCAAGGTCAACTCAGATAAGAACAAAGTACTCATCACGGGAACCGCCCCCTCAGCCTGGGATGACTCCTGGTGGACCACCACACTAGAAACCCCTCCCATCCCCACAGACCACGCACGCAACCTCGGAATCATACTGGACTCCTCACTCACAATGAACCGCCAAATCATCTTCCTGCTTCCACAGGCTCCGCCTGCTTCGAAAAACATTCAGATGGATCCCCACAGAATCCAGAAAGACAGTCACCCATGCTCTCATCACCAGCAGACTTGACCACGGCAACACACTCTATGCCGGAGTCACCCAGAAACACCTCAGGAAACTACAGAACACCCAAAACGCTGTTGCCAGACTGGTCTTCGACATCCCCCGCCACAGCCACATAACACAACACCTCTGATAACTCCACAGGCTCCCAATCAACTAGAGAATCACCTTCAAGCTCCTCACATATGCCTACAAAGCTCTCCATGATGCGGCACTAGAATAGCTGAACCACCACCTTGCATTCTACACACCAGTAAGACACGTCCGCTCCGCGTGTCATTGACCAAATTATGGAAGGACCTGAAGGCCTGGCTCTTCGACTGAACCGCCACACCCAAATGGATCAGCAGCCCCCCCGAGTGCCTTGAGACTCTCACAGGTGAGTAGCCGAGCTTTGTGAACTCCTGATTGATTGATTGATCAATTGAAGAATCTTTGCTTGCTTTCACAAACTAGAAACTGTGGCCGTCCTTATTGATGTATTTAGGATTGAATTAACCACCATATTAATACTGTCAGCCCCTGATACAGGTAATTTAGGGAGACATGGATCAGCTGGCGAGCCAGATTTGCTGGCCTTCAAAGCCCGCCGAGAGCACTCCAGAGAAATGGGCTCTAAGGTACTCAGCTTTGCCTTAGGGGGGGAAATTATTATGGCTTGCTGTTTTATCCAAGAGTTCTCATCTGGTCTTAAACCCTCTGACAGGCTGGCTTGGATACTTAGGGGCTACTTTGGTGCATCACTTTTAATATGTGAGAAAGTGACGTACCAGCAGTGTAAGGGGCTTGTAAATAAGCCCCTTAGAATCTTTGTGTAAAAAAAAGCAAGCAAGCTGTTCACACCATTCTACAGAAACTGAATGGGAACTAGCGCATACTAATGGGGTCATAAAACTCTTCGGGCCCGATTCACAAAATTAATCTGAGACAAAATCCTAACTTTACGACTTTCGGTATTCACAAAAGGCATTTAGTAGTAGTAAAGTTAGGGTTTTGTCTTAAGTTTGTCTTAAGTATTGGTCTTAAGTTAAACTTAAGTTAAACTTAAGTTAGGATTTTGTCTTAAGACTAAAACTTAAGACAAACTTAATACAGAATCCTAAATTAAACTTAAGTTAAACTTAAGTTAAACTTAAGTTAGGATTTCGTCTTAAGACCAAAACTTAAGACAAACTTAATACAAAATCCTAACTTTACTACTACTAAATGCCCTTTGTGAATACCGAAAGTTGTAAAGTTAGGATTTTGTCTCAGATTACGTTTGTGAATCGGGCCCAGCAGAATCAAGAAAATCTATCTCAATCTGTTCCCTGCCCTTCCAATCCTCTCCTCACAGTAGACTTGTTTGGCTTTTTATTATTAAGACTTGATATTTCATTAATTCCAGTTTATTGTCCTCTTTCTCCATTAAATTATACTCCTTCCTCCATTTCCGTTCCAGCACCTTACATTGTTTGTTTTCTGTTGTAAGCTCATAAGCAAACCATGGACTAGAGGGCTTACTACTGCTTACTCTACTCGGGAGAGTCGGCGCCACCTCCTCTGTAGCATTTGTAATCCAATTATCACACCTTAAAATGTCAACCTCCAACATGCCAGTCAAGGTCGAAAAATACAATTCAAGAGCCCCCATAAACTCCACCGGATTTATCTTATTAAACGCTTTCCCAATACGGGTCATCCTGCCGGGAACCCATCTAGTTTTACTGGGAACTGCCAGATAAATCTAATTAGGTGATGGTCTGACCAGATCAGGAGTATCAGGTCCTCCAGTAGTATATCAACACTGGAGCATACTTGATCCAGTATGTGTCCGTCCTGATGGGTCGGCTTTCCCCAAAAAAGTTTTAAGCTAAGAGAGTCCATCATTTCCTTAAATTCAATGGCTTTGCTATCAGTCCATTTGTCTATATGCAAATTAAATTCTCCTAGAAGCATAAAATGCGAGTACCTTAGTGCTAGGTGAGTGATAGCATTATCTAAAGACTTCAAGTGTGTGGGCTTGTGTGGGTTGCACAAGCAGAACAGCAGTCCCACTAGTAGCATTTAGATTACAGGCCCTGGGTATATGGTATACCACTTTACAAGGGACTTTTAAGTAAGCTAAATAATGCACTCATGTATACATCAATGTCACTAGGTTTAGGGGAGAAGCACATGCAATTTAGAACTGGTCAGCAGTGGTAAAGTGTTCAGAGTCATAAGGCCAACAAATAGATAAAGCAAAAAGAGGAGGTAAGTGGGCAAAAAGTATAGGGGAAGACCATCCTAAGGAAGACAGGTGTAACAGTTACCTTAGGGCATAAGTTATACTTACTTGAGATAACTATAACAGGTGAATTTCAGTGGTTTTGTTTGCTTAAAACGGTATGTTTTACCTGACATTTTCACCTAACTATAATTGACTGTGAGTAGATGTGTGAGTGGTTCTCTGGGTCTGTTAATGGGTGTATGAGTGGCTGTATGGGTGTGTGGATAGGTGTATGAGTGGTTTAGTGGTTTTCTGGGTCTATGAATGGATATGTGATTGGCTGTATGGGTGTGTCAGTGCATGTGTGAGTGTGTATGTCGGAGTATGTGCTGCGTATGTGAGTGGGTGAGTAAGTGGTTGTGTGGATCTGTGAGTGGGTGTGTCAATAGCTATATGAGTGTGCATGTGGGTGTGTCAGTGTCTGTGTGGATGTGTGAGTACCTGTGTGGGTCTATGAGAGGATATATTAGTGGTTCTCTGGGTCTGTAAGTGTGTGAGTGAGTGGCTGTAGGAGTGTGCAAATGGGTGTGTATGTGGGTATATGGATGTGTGAGTGGGTCTGTGAGTAGCTGTATGTGTTTTTTGAATTGTGGCCTGGATCTGCGTATCTGCACTGGATTCACACTGGGCTCCAATGAGTGCTGTGGTGGATCCTTGCACGTGCAAAAAAAAGTTTTCCCACAATTTCTTCCCCATGAGAGGCCCCTTACAGATGCCTCCATCAGTCCCATGGAGTCAGGATACCTTTATCCTGAGCTCTTATTTCGTATTCTACTTTATCCCCCCCCAGGAGCCATGTCCTAATTCACAAAATGGCAGCTGCAACTTTTCTCTCAAGTTGCAGTCAGCCAATCACAGAATTGCAGCTGCCTCGTAGATCGGCGGATCCTCCACGGTGGATCGACGGTAGATCTGCATCTTTAGATATGCATACAGTTTTTTCTTTAATAACTCCAAAACTACTGAATAGATTTACACCAAATTATAAAAAACACTCATTCCGGACCAAGATCTATCTTTCTGCCAAATTTGGTGGAATTCCGATCAGCGGTTCGTGCTGTAGTCACGTTTAAATTCCCTATGGGAAATTGCATGGTGAAAACACATTTTGGGACCCCACCTTTTTCTCACCCTCCCCACTTGATAAATCACCCTGACACTTTCCAGACAGCAGCTGAAGTAAGTGGCAAACTAGTTTTGAAAATTTTGTTAAGATTCGTCAAACGATGCCAAAGTTATTAGCAAAATAAAAAATGCTTTTCCTAGAGAAAATAGGTCTTATTAATTATAACTACCTAACAGCCTATTGGTGACTGGCAGTAGGATATATATATGTAAAAGTTTACAGAGGTGTTATAGTTAGGCTAAGATTTCCCTCGTACAAAACCTTAGAAATTCAGCATTTATAGTTACATGAGCTAACTATAACTTATGCCCTCACAGTACACTGCTTATGACCTCACACATTACATGTATATATTTAGGATGCCATCAGTGACGTCACTGACCATATCATGAGTAATGCAACTATAACTGCTGAATTTCTACGGTTTTGTATGAGTGAAATCTGACCCTAAATATAACGTCCCTGTAACCTTTGTTTTTTTTGTGAATTTCTGAGGTTTTTTAAATGTTATCTTCTAACTATAACATCCCTGTAACCTTTGTTTTTTTCAGTGAATTTTTAAGGTTTTTTAAATTCATTTCCTAACTATAAAAGTCCCTGTAACCTTTATATTTTCAGTGAATTTTTATGTTTTTTTGTATAAATTCTATTTCCTAACTGTAACCTGTAACATTTGAGTGAGTGCATGAGTGTCTCAGTGGGAGTGGGAGTGAGTGTCTCAATGGGTGTATGAGTGGGAGTATATCAGTGAGTCTGTGAGTGGGTGTGTGAGGCTCTGAGTGGGTCAGTGAGTGAGTGTGTGAGACTTTGTGGGCGTCTCAAGGTGGTACGTGAATCTCTGAGTAGGTCTCTGAGTGGGTGTGAGAGAGTATGAGTGGGTCTGTTAGTGGGTGCATGAGTGTCTAAGTGGGTCTGTGAGTGGGTGCATGAGTATCTGAATTAGTTTTGTAAGTGGCTGTGAGTTTCCGAGTGGTTCTGTGAGTGGGTGTATGAGTTCCTGAGTAGGTTTGTGAGTGGGTATGAGACTGTCTGAGTATGTCTGTGAGAGGGTGCATGAGTGTCTAAGTGGGTCTATGAGTGTGTGCAAGAGTGTCTGAGTAGGTCTGTAAATGAGTGTGTGAGTGGGTCTGTGAGCGGGTGTTTCAGTACCTCAGTGGGTCTGTTAGTGGATGTGTGAGTGCCTGAGTATGTGATTGGGTGTCTAAGTGGCTGTGTGGTTGTGTTAGTAGTCATGTCAGTAAATGGGCCACAAACACACCTGCCCATTTATCCTAAAAGAATGCACAGTTTTGCACAACATACCTACCCAAGTGGAGTACTTTCTACTGGTTAATAAGTGTTATCTCCTTGGGTAAATGTCCAGTACATATTCTGCACTACAGCTGCATGAAGGAGCACGAGGAAATGTCACCAGTGACCTTGTGTGCATTTTGGCAATGTGATTGTTCCTCATGCATCTTCATCAATAGATTTGTGATTACATGAATCTTCTTATAAAGAACATGACAAGAGTAAAAAGAGGTGATTCTCCACCAAACAAGGGTCCTTCCTCTTACCTATATGAAGTAAGTGCTTCTTTGTTTGGTGGAGATGCCCTCATATTCCTCGACATCAAGGACTCTTCACCAAAATCGTCGGGAAGTGCGCTGCTTGAGAAGCTGTCCATCATCATGCAAAAGGCAGGAAGACCTTTACATACTACTAAGGTGGGCAGGGCCAAATGGGTGAAGCTTCCTAGTGATTTGTACATTTCCATACTCGTAGTCATTTAAATGGAGAACCATGAACTTTGCTCTCACTAGGACAGAGAAAGAAAGAACCCACTTGTCGCATACACAGGCAGATTGTGCTCCAATAGATCAACAATGCATTCACCTCCACAAAGCATTTTGGATTGTTTTTTAATGTGAATTGCCGAAAAAACACACTTGCTTTGCCTTCGCCAAGTCCAGGAGTTAGGATCATATGTCCTGTATAGAAGTGGAGCTTCAACGGGGGCACCTGCTATGTTTATATGTGTAAGTGCTTACTGTGGAGGTTTAATGTTTGGGAAATGAGCATCAGGGCCAGAACGGCCCCAGGGACCCAACTCCCGGGGTCTGACCATGACATAATGGGGATGGGGGCTGCGCGGCCCCCTCCCCGGGATGAGTTTGGGCCCAGGGACCCCATCCAGGGGGCATAGCCTTAATTGAATCGGGAGGGGACTGCATGGCCCCTTTCCCCAGACTGCATTTGGCACCGGGGACACCATCCCTGGGGCCTGGCCTTAATATATATATATATATAAAGGTAGTGCTTGGTTCAGAAAGCGTCCTTTTTTTTAAATGGTGTTAATCCGTTCAGTAGTTGCTGAGAAAATCAAAAAATAAAAGTTTCGATATCTAGAGGCACGGAGGATCCGCGGACCCTCCTGACCATGAGCTTCATTCTAATTGGCTGTCAACACTCCAAACCAGGAAGTGTTGGCAGCCATCTTGTGCCTCGGTAACCGAGGCACAAGAAAACAGAACAAAAAAAGTTGAAAAATAACAAAAGGGGGCAGGGTAGAAACACCCTGACCCCCTAGGCCTGCTCAGGGGGTCCCACAGGGACCCCCAAGGCCAAAAAAAGCATTTTTTATTTTTAAAAACAGCGAGATTTGCGCACCCAGCGCGAATTTCGGCCAAAAATTTTTAAAAAATGAAGCGCGGGCTCCCGCGCTTCGTTGAATTTAAGCCCCGGGTGGGCCAGGTACCGGGGGCACTGAATCAAAGTACTAGTTAAGGAAAAGTCCATATTCTTTGTGAATAAAAAGCTGTCCACCTTCGTTCCAGCCCTGCAACCATGGGTGCCTCGGAGACAGAGCTAACTTTGTTTGTGGGGAATCTGGACCCACGGGTGACGGAAGAGCTCTTGTTCGAGCTCTTTCTGCAGGCTGGTCCAGTAATGAGTTAAAATTCCTAAGGATAAAGACGGCAAAACAAAGAATTTTGCATTTGTGAACTTTAAACATGAAGAGTCTGTTCCTTATGGTATGAACCTTCTCCTTGGTACCAAGTTTTTTGGAAGAACGCTCAAAATTCAATTTAGATCAGGAAGCAAACATGGATCACAAGATGGGAACAATGCAGGTCATTCACCATATGCAAGTGGCAATGGGAGTCCAACGAACACTCCACCACAGACTCCAAACATAAACAGGTTTGACAGAAGCACTGACAGCTTAGTGTCTCCTGAGTTCACAACCCCTCAGACGACACAGCGATCCTACACTTCCCCAGATGATTTGCAGAGACAGGCTGTGATGAACAACATTTTGTGGCAGCAGATGCCTTATACAGGAGGGTCCGGGTTTCAGCCTTCACCACAATCCAACATGAGCACTCCTTCACCCCAGCAGTATAATTATTACAATCAAAATACTGCTTCACAAACGCAGCATAGTCACGATGCATCGTCCTCCCAGTGGAAGAATAGGCAAGCATCACAGAGCCCCCATTCCTATCAAACAGACAACCGCCATTCTAGTCGGGACCAGCGGTATGGGGACGTAAGCCCTGACCAGCGCTATGGAGATCCTATTTCTGACCACCATTACCGGAGGGGCCGAGAAGACTATGACTATGGCTATGACGACCGCGGGAAGGAGAGCAGGAGTTACGAGTCCCGAAAGGAGAGCCACAGGGACGGCAAATACCGCCATTCCAGGCATTAACTGTTCTCCTACAAAGATGCTCTGATTTGTGACCAACTTGTTCTGCTATTGAGGAGTTTATTATTGGGTGACAGATGGTGTGGCTTTGGCATAGTTTTAAATGAAGAAAATACGATTTTTATGTAAAAACAAAAAAAAACACCCAAACAGTATTGCACATACAAAGTAAACCAGCAGTTTTTCATCTCAGGGTTTGAAAAGTTTGTTAGTATCAACAAGCAATGTAATTGCAGAAAATGTGTCTTTACACCATGTTAATGTGTTATTGAAGCAGAAGATTTCCTTTTCCCTACAAATGGTTTTATTGACTCACTTATGTGAGATAATGTTTTACTTCTGGGTTTGCTAACATAGGAAGTTTCTAAGTGTAAATACATTTCATCAGTAAAAGAGACTGTAATAATTGGAAAAAAGCTTTATTTCGCATGGAAATATATTTTCTGTGGGATGTTAAGTACGAGACGGTGTTGGAAATTGAAATGGAATCGTGTAGACAAATATTAAAAGTATTGAACGGCCTATGTCAGTTTCCAGGAGAAAAAAAAACATGACATTGTTACAATTAGACGAATATGATGCAAGAGCCACTTGGACATTGTTGTTCCATTGACATGAGACTTGCAGCCTCTAAGTATTTCAAAGGGGAGTAAAGTATGTTACCTCTTACCTTTTTTGTACTATCCTCCGAGACATTATTTTTCAAATTCCCCAAAATTGCTTTTTAATACATGTGTTCTTTTAATTGAAAAAAACACACTACTTGTTTTTAATCCTCTGTGATGTATAACAATTCTGGCATTCCTTATTTAGATTTGATTCTGGAGAATTTCATATCTAGCGAGCCAAGCTTTGAAATTCCTCCGCCAGAAACTGCCCGGCTTGACCACTTTGACTTTAAAGTTACTGAAAGGGCAAGATGGTATACAATTGAACCTAGGGAGTTGCAGGTTTTGTACATCTTATGCTCACCGTTGATTTAAAGGGCTGTGGTATAGAGTTGTCATTGTTGCAAGAAATACAAAAAGTAAGAAAAGTATTGTATCTAGAAAAAAGTGAGTGAAATGAAAAAATGAAAAAAACAAAAAAGCTGTCAACTAGCTCTGCCGATTGTTTTAAACAATGCTATTAGCCATCCAGCATTATGGGGAGCAAAGACAGGGGCAAGCAATGAGAAGAAAGGGTTGTTAATGGTTGCTAGCATGTGGGCAATACTCTTGCTTCTTCCTGCACTTTTCTTCATCTTTCTGCACTTCTGTTGCCTCTTTCTGCATTTGTCTTGCTTCTTTCTGCACTTTTCATCCTCTTTCTTCACATGTCCTACCTTTGTAGGCATAGTTAGAAATTTGCATTTAAAAAACCATTGAAATTCACTGAAAAAACCATAGGTTTCAGGCACGTTATAGTTAGAAATTAGCATTTAAAAACCATTGAAATTCACTGAAAAAACCATAGGTCTCAGGCACGTTATAGTTAGAAATTAGCATTTAAAAAACCTTAGAAATTCACTGAAAAAACATAGGTTTCAGGGACGTTATAGTTAGTTGGACATTTCACTCGTACAAAACCATAGAAATTCCCCGTTATAGTTAGTTCAGCTAACTATAACTCGCGCCCAATAATGCACTGCTGATGACATCACATATTACATCATTCATGACATGGTCAGTGACATCACTGATGACATCACTGATGACATCTCAAATGACATCACTGATGACATCATCCACGTCAAAATCTCATGCACCTCCTCACCCTCTAATACACTAATATAATCTTTGATACACCCACTGTAAAATACAGAGTACCATTTTCGAAACCATCGACACACCAATACCAGTTACTACATATGCACTCACTGATTCCTAGGTCTACACACACATCCACCCATACAATCACTCATACATACAGTCACTCATCAATACAACAATATCATATGCACTCATACACCTATACAGACACTCACACACTGCCACTCATCCATGGAGTTACTCACACACCTAGTCAGTCATGCAAAGAATCAATCACACTCCCATTTCCTCACCTATACAGTTATACACACACCACCTTACGTATTCAAACATATACTAACACATACTTACTCTCTTATACAATCACTGATACAAGTACACACTCATCCATACAGCCACTCTCACAATCATTGACTCTCATGTATAGTCATTTATATACTCCAACTCTCACATACACTGCCTTTTACATATGTAGTTACTTGGACATGTACCACTGAGACATCCAATCTCTCACCAACACACCCATACACACACTCACCCGCCCGTACAGCTGTTTCCACATGCACTCTTGAACCCATACACCCAGTGAATCAACCACTCACATCTATGCGCAGAGTCACACACCTCCCACACACACACACTCAGTCTCCCATACAAATACTCAGGCAACCAATCAATAACCCATATAGATACTCATGTAGCTACTGACCAACACATGCAGCAGCTTACACAACAACAGACATACTGATACACACATTCAGACAGATTAGTCACTAACCCATGCATTCAGTAAGACACATTTAATCACTCACTTATACAGTCAGCCACGCACCTACTAAATCCTTCCTCCAGACACTTATACACCCACTCATTCTTCAATACACCTTGGCATATATATAAAACATATTTAAACTTTACAGAAACACACAGTTACAGGATGATGTCATCAGTGATGTCATTTGAGATGTCATCAGTGATGTCACTGACCATGTCATGAATGATGTAATATGTGACGTCATCAGCAGTGCATTGCGGGGGCGCGAGTTATAGTTAGCTGAACTAACTATAACGGGGGAATTTCTATGGTTTTGTACGAGTGAAATGTCCAACTAACTATAACGTCCCTGAATCCTATGTTTTTTCAGTGAATTTCTAAGGTTTTCTAAATGCTAATTTCTAACTATAACGTGCCTGAAACCTATGGTTTTTTCAGTGAATATATATATATATATATATATATATATATATATTCACTGAAAAAACCATAGGTTTTAGGGACAGTTATAGTTAGTTGGACATTGCACTCGTACAAAACCCATGAAATTACCCCGTTATAGTTAGTCCAGCTAACTATAACTCAGCGCCCCGCAATGCACTGTTGATGACGTCACTTATTACATCACTCATGACATGGTCAGTGACATCACTGATGACATCACTGATGACATCTCAAATGACATCACTGATGACATCATCCAGTGACTGTGTGTTTCTGTAAAGTTTAAATATTTTTAATATATATAGGAAAAGACGTATTGAAGAATGAGTGGGTGTGTAAGTGTCTGTATGGATGATTTAGTAGGTGCGTGACTGACTGTATAAGTGAGTGATTTAACGTATCTTACTGAATGCATGGGTTAGTGACTAAACTGGGTGAATGTCTGTATCTCTCTGTCTGTTGCTGTGTAAGTGGCTGCATGTGTTTGTGAATAGCTACATGAGTGTCTATATGAGTTATTGAATGCTTGTCTGAGTATCTGTATGGGTGCCTGAGTGTTTGTGTGGGAGGGTGTGTGCAACTCTGTGCATAGATGTGTGAGTGGGTGATTCACTGGGTGGATGGTTTCAAGAGTGCATCTGTGATAGACTGTATGGGTGGGTAAGTGTGTGTAAGAGTGTGTTAGTGAGTGAATGTATGTCCCAGTGGTACATGTGTGAGTAACTACATATGTGAAAGGCAGTATATATGTGTGTTGGAGTATATAAATAGCTATAAGCGAGAGTGAGTGATTGTGATAGTGGCTGTATGGATGAGTGTGTGCTTGTATCAGTGATTGTATAAGAGCGTAACAATGTGCTAGTATTTGTATGATTAAGTGAGCTGGTGTGTGTATAACTGTATAGGTGAGTAAATGGCAGTGTGTTTAATTATTTGCATGACTGACTAGGTGTGTGAGTACCTCTATGGATGAGTGGCGGTGTTTGAGTGTCTATATAGGAGTAAGAGTGCATATGATAGTCCTAGTACTGAGTGACCGTAAGTATGAGTGACTGTACGGGTGAGTGAGTGTATGTGTGTGTGTAGACCTAAGAATCAGTGAGTGGGTATGTAGTTATTGGTGTTGGAGTGTCTATGGTTTTGCGAATGGCAGTCTGTAATTTAGAGTGGGTGTATCAAAGGTTATATTAGGGTGTGAGGAGGTGCATCAGATTATCATGTGGATGATGTCATCAGTGATGTCATTTGAGATGTCATCAGTGATGTCATCAGTGATGTCACTGACCATGTCATGAGTGATGTAATAAGTGACGTCATCAGCAGTGCATTGCGGGCGCGAGTTATAGTTAGCTGGACTAACTATAACGGGGTAATTTCATGGGTTTTGTACGAGTGCAATGTCCAACTACCTATAACTGTCCCTAAAACCTATGGTTTTTTCAGTGAATTTCAAAGGTTTTTTAAATGCTAATTTGTAACTATAACATGTCTGAAACATACGTTTTTTTTTGTGAATTTCAAAGGTTTTGTAAATGACAATTTTTAAAAATATTAATTGTTATATACATTTTTTTAATACTGATTTACTACATTTTTAGAAACAATTTTTTTTTCTTTTTTACATATTTTATTTTTAAATTACTTTGTAATTACATTATACATTACATTACAAAAAATACTTTCTCAGAATGAATTACTTTAGTTTAAATACTTTGCACATAGGCAATAGACTTTTAAGTACAGTAGTTACAGTTGTTGCAATGGGCAACACATTTTCAAACACAATGCAACATTCAGCTCAATGTGAATTTCTAGTTAAATGCAATTAGTTACTTTATGGATTACTTGTCTAACCACAGGACTGGATCCTAGATTCAGTCCTGGCACATCTCCTGTAAACAGTTGAGTAAAAGCGTTTTGGTTACAGTCGTGATTTTTAAGGAATATTATTGTACTTTAAAAGTTGACACTTAGAAACTTTTTCTCATAGAATCACCAATGTTATCCTATGGAAGGAAATTCACTTAGAAGGTAAAAACTGTTATCGTTACTTTTTCTTACTCAGTGTTGGATCCTGGATCCAGCACTGGTGCATCTCCTGTAAACAGTTGAAAGAATGCATTTAAGTCATACAGGCGATTTTTTAGGAATATTTGTAGTTTGTGAAAATCGACACTTTTAAACTTTTCTGCTGAAAAGTAGACAATGGATTCCTATGGAAGAAAATATAAGTTACTGGTAAGTACAGTTAAAATTACTTTTCAGGGTCAGTGCTGGGCTAAAAGATGCAGCACTGGGTTCTCTCCTGATAACAGGTGAGTAAATTGGAATTCGTACTTTGGTTGATTTTAGAGGAATATTATAAAGTTCCAAAACTCCACACTTAGAAGAATTTCCAAGTGAAACCAGTCAATGTTAGCCTATGAAGGAAATTCAAGTTACCGGTAAGTACGGTTAAAATTACTTTTCAGGACCAGTACTGGGCTGAAAGATGCAGCACTGTGCTCTCTCCTGATAACAGGTGAGTAAATCAGAATTCTGATTTCGGCTCATTTTAGAGGAATATTTGTATGTTTCAAAAATCAACACTTAGAAACTTTTTCTGCAAAAAGCAGGCAATGATATCCTATGGAAGGAAATTCAAGTTACTGGTAAGTACGGTTAAAATTACTTTAGAGGATCAGTACTGGGCTGAAAGATGTAGCACTGAGGTCTCTCCTGATAACAGGTGAGTAAATCGGAATTCATATTTCGGCTGATTTTAGAGGAATATTTTAAAGTTCCAAAACCCACACTTAGAAGAATTTCCAAGTGAAACCAGTCAATGTTAGCCTATGGAAGGAAATTCAAGTTACTGGTAAGTACGGTTAAAATTACTTTTCAGGACCAGTACTGGGCTGAAAGATACAGCACTGAGGTCTCTCCTTATAACAGGTGAGTAAATCGGAATTCGTATTTCGGCTGTTTTTAGAGGAATATTTGTATGTTCCAAAAATCAACACTTAGAAACTTTTTCAACAAAAAGCAGGCAATGATATCCTATGGAAGGAAATTCAAGTTACTGGTAAGTACGGTTAAAATTACTTTTCAGGATTAGTACTGGGCTAAAAGATGCAGCACTGAGGTCTCTCCTGATAACAGGTGAGTAAATCGGAATTCGTATTTCGGCTGATTTTAGAGGAATATTTTAAAGTTCCAAAACTCCACACTTAGAAGAATTTCCAAGTGAAACCAGTCAATGTTAGCCTATGCAGGAAATTCAAGTTACCGGTAAGTACGGTTAAAATTACTTTTCAGGACCAGTACTGGGCTGAAAGATGCAGCACTGAGGTCTCTCCTGATAACAGGTGAGTAAATCGGAATTCGTATTTCGGCTGATTTTAGAGGAATATTTTAAAGTTCCAAAACTCCACACTTAGAAGAATTTCCAAGTGAAACCAGTCAATGTTAGCCTATGGAAGGAAATTCAAGTTACTGGTAAGTACGGTTAAAATTACTTTTCAGGACCAGTACTGGGCTGAAAGATACAGCACTGAGGTCTCTCCTTATAACAGGTGAGTAAATCGGAATTCGTATTTCGGCTGTTTTTAGAGGAATATTTGTATGTTCCAAAAATCAACACTTAGAAACTTTTTCAACAAAAAGCAGGCAATGATATCCTATGGAAGGAAATTCAAGTTACTGGTAAGTACGGTTAAAATTACTTTTCAGGATTAGTACTGGGCTAAAAGATGCAGCACTGAGGTCTCTCCTGATAACAGGTGAGTAAATCGGAATTCGTATTTTGGCTGATTTTAGAGGAATATTTTAAAGTTCCAAAACTCCACACTTAGAAGAATTTCCAAGTGAAACCAGTCAATGTTAGCCTATGCAGGAAATTCAAGTTACCGGTAAGTACGGTTAAAATTACTTTTCAGGACCAGTACTGGGCTGAAAGATGCAGCACTGAGGTCTCTCCTGATAACAGGTGAGTAAATCGGAATTCGTATTTCGGCTTATTTTAGAGGAATATTTTAAAGTTCCAAAACTCCACACTTAGAAGAATTTCCAAGTGAAACCAGTCAATGTTAGCCTATGGAAGGAAATTCAAGTTACTGGTAAGTACGGTTAAAATTACTTTTCAGGACCAGTACTGGGCTGAAAGATACAGCACTGAGGTCTCTCCTGATAACAGGTGAGTAAATCGGAATTCGTATTTCGGATGATTTTAGAAGAATATTTGCACAATGGTGAAGGGAGGGGCGGGGCCTGAAGTGACATCTGTGCAAACGCGCCCGTGGCGCGTTTTAAGTTGGGGGATTAAGTCCCCTTGAATCCTGAGGGTCCCTAGGGGCCAACTAGCCCACCAGGAATCTCCAATATGCGCCAGGGGCTGCGTTGCAGAGACGTGTAGAGAGGCCACACCCCTTTTACACCTCTCTGCAACGCAGCTCTGTGGCGCTTTCTGGATGTACCTGTTGGGCTAGTTGGCCCCCAGGGACCCTCTGCATTGAAGGGGATTTAATTCCCCATCTTAAAACGCGCCACGGGGCCTGTTTGCACACATGTCACCTGAAGCCCCGCCCTCCCTTCACCACTGTGCAACCGCGCCCCGTGGCGCGTTTTTAAGTTGGGGGATTAAGTCCCCTTGAATCCTGAGGGTCCCCGGAGTCCAACTAGCCCACCATATACCTCCAAAAGCGCCACAGAGCTGCGTTGCAGAGAGGTGTAAAGGGGTGTGGCCTCTCTACACCTCTCTGCAACGCAGCCCCCTGGCGCATACTGGAGGTTCCTGGTGGGCTAGTTGGCCCCCAGGGACCCCCAGTATTCAAGGGGAATCGTTCCCTCTCTGCAAACGCGCCAGGGGCGCGTTTGCAGAGTGGTGAAGGAAGGGGCGGGGCCTGCGGGCCCGATCGTTTAAAAAAAAAAAAAATGTTTTTGTCCCCTGAAGAGGGGCTGTGTGGCCCCCTTCCTTTTTCCTGTTTTTATGCCCTGGGGACCCCATCCCCCAGGGCATTACCCCTTTTTAAAATTTTTAATTTAAAAAAAAACGGGAAGGGGGCCGCGTGGCCCCCCTTCCCTGGGCCTGTATTGGCCCCGGGGACCCCATCCCCGGGGCATGGCCTCGTTTTTATTTATATTCTTTGGAGGGGGCTGCGTGGCCCCCTCCTCTGGCCATTTAAGGCCCCGGGGACCCCATCCCCCGGGGCCAGCCATTCCGTTTTTTTTTTTTTGTTTTTTTGGGGGAGGGGGCCGCGTGGCCCCCTCCCGGGCCACTACTTGCCCCGGGGACCCCATCCCCCGGGGCTGGCCCTCTCCGTTGGGGACTGTGGGGGTCCCCAATCCCCCACAGTCCCGCCGGCTCCCCACGTCCCTTGGGAGCCGGCATTGCTTTTCCACATGGGGAGCTGCTAAGATGCAGCTCCCCATGTGAAAAGCAATGTGCTTGGATATTGGAAGAGAGAGCAGGTTTCCCTGCACTCTCTTCCAATATCCAAAGCAGTTTGTTATGGCAGGACGGGAGCCGCGAGGCTCCCGTCCTGCCATAGCAAACTACAGTGTTCCGGGGTAGGCACCCCGGGACACTGCAGGAGCCGGCCCTGGGGGTGGTGGTCCCCAGGGCCATCAAGGGCTTCCAGGAGGGGGCCGCGCGGCCCCCTCCCATTCAGTTCAAAGCCCCGGGGAGGTGGTGGTCCCCGGGGCTCTGGAGGTCCGTTATGGACCCCCATATTTAAATGCTGAGTGCCCCGGGAGGTGGCGGTCCCCGGGCGTGTGGGGGGCTGGAGCCCCCCCACACAGGTTTTGTAATTAATTATAAAAAAGCCCCGGGTAGGTGGTGGTCCCGGGGCTGCGGGAGAGCTCAGAGCCCTCCCGCACCATTTAAAAGCCTCGGGGGTGGCGGTCCCCGGGCTTGGGGGCCCTTGAGGCCCCCACACTTTAAATTATCCCCCCACCATGCCCCCGGTACTTGGGCCACCCGGAGGCCAATTAACATCGAAGCGCGGGAGACCGCGCTTCGATTTTTTCGGCAGGATTCGCGCACCCTGAGCGCATCCTGCCGATTTTTTAAATTTCGCGCTCGTTCTTAATTGGCCCCCGGGTGGGCCAAGTCCCGGGGCATGCGGGGGTTAATAAAAATGATTGGGGGGCCTCTAAGGCCCCCAAGCCCCAGGGACCACCACCCCCGGGGCTTTTATTTCAAAATGGTGCGGGAGGGCACTCGGCCCTCCCGCAGCCCCGGGGACCGCCACCCCCAGGGCTTTTTTTAATTTAATTAAATGAACCTGTGTGGGGGGGCTTGAGCCCCCCCACACGCCCCGGGGACTGCCACCTCCCCGGGGCACTAATAATGTAAATGCGGGGGTCCGTTACGGACCCCCGAGCCCCGGGGACCACCACCTCCCCAGGGCTTTAAAGACATGGGAGGGGGGCCACGCGGCTCCCCTCCTGGAGCCTGTGGTGGCCACCACCCCCCAGGGCCGGCTCCTGCAGTGTCCCGGGGTGCCTACCCCCGGGACACTGCTGTTTGCAATGGCAGGACGGAGCCTCGCGGCTCCCATCCTGCCATTGCAAACTTGCTTGCTTCATTGAAGCGAGAGCAGGAAACCTGCTCTCGCTTCAATGAAGCAAGCAGATTGCTTTTCCATAAGGGGAGCTGCATGTCAGCAGCTCCCCTTATGGAAAAGCAATGCCAGCTCCCGCAGGACGTGGGAAGCCGGCGGGACCGTGCGGGTATTGGGGACCCCCCCACGGTCCCCAACGAGTGGCCAGGCCACGGGGGATGGGGTCCCCGGGGCCATTAGTAGCCCGGGAGGGGGGCCACGCAGCCCCCCTCCCCAAAAATCAATTTACATTTTTTTTTTAAAAAAGGACAGAAAGGCCGGCCCCGGGGGATGGGGTCCCCGGGGCCTTAAATGGCCTGAGGAGGGGGGCCACGCAGCCCCCCTCCAAATATTTATTTAAAAAAAAAAAAAAAAAGAGGGCATGCCCCGGGGGATGGGGTCCCCGGGGCAAATACAGGCCCAGGGAAGGGGGGCCACGCGGCCCCCTTCCCGTTTTAAAAAAAATAAATAAAAAAATAAAAGAACAGCCTCAGGCCCCGGGGGATGGGGTCCCTGGGGACAAAAGTGGACGAGGGAAGGGGGCCACGCAGCCCCCTCCCATAAAAAAAAAAGAAAGCAAAAAAAAACGGCATCGTGCCGTAGGCCCCACCCCTCCCTGCAGCACTCTGCAAACGCGCCCCTGGCGCGTTGTAAGAAGGGGAAGTAATTCCCCTTGAATACTGGGGGTCCCTGGGGGCCAACTAGCCCACCAGGAACCTCCAGTATGCGCCAGGGAGCTGCGTTGTAGAGAGGTATTCAGAGGCCACGCCCCTTTTTACACCTCTCTGCAACGAAGCTCTGTGGCGCTTTTTGGAGGTACATGGTGGGCTAGTTGGACTCCAGGGACCCTCAGGATTCAAGGGGACATAATCCCCCAACTTAAAACGCGCCACGGGGCGCGTTTGCACAGTGGTGAAGGGAGGGGGCGGGGCTTCAGGTGACATGTGTGCAAACAGGCCCCATAGGCGTTTTAAGATGGGGAATTAAATCCCTTCAATCTTGAGGGTCCCTGGGGCCAACTAGCCCACCAGGTACCTCCAGTAAGCGCCACGGAGCTGCGTTGCAGAGTGTTGTAAAAAGGGGCATGGCCTCTGAACACCTCTCTGCAACGCAGCTCTCTGGCGCATACTGGAGGTATCTGGTGGGGTAGTTGGCCCCTAGGGACCCTCGGGATTGAGGAGGAATTAATTCTCCAACTTAAAACGCGCCACAGGGTGTGTTTGCAGACATGTCACCTCAGGCCCCACCCCATTCCTTCACCATTGTGCAAATATTCCTCTAAAATCAGCCGAACTACGAATTCCGATTTACTCACCTGTTATCAGGAGAGACCTCAGTGCTGCATCTTTGAGCCCAGTACTGATCCTGAAAAGTAATTTTAACCGTACTTACCAGTAACTTGAATTTCCTTTCATAGGATATCATTGCCTGCTTTTTGCTGAAAAAGTTTCTAAGTGTCGATTTTTGAAACATACAAATATTCCTCTAAAATCACCACAACTACGAATTTCGATTTACTCACCTGTTATCAGGAGAGACCTCAGTGCTGCATCTTTGAGCCCAGTACTGATCCTGAAAAGTAATTTTAACCGTACTTACCAGTAACTTGAATTTCCTTCCATAGGCTAACATTGACTGGTTTCACTTGGAAATTCTTCTAAGTGTGGAGTTTTGGAACTTTATAATATTCCTCTAAAATCAGCCGAACTATGAATTCCGATTTACTCACCTGTTATCAGGAGAGAACCCAGTGCTGCATCTTTCAGCCCAGCACTGACCCTGAAAAGTAATTCTAACCGTACTTACCAGTAACTTGTATTTCCTTCCATAGGAATCCATTGTCTGGTTTTCAGCAGAAAAGTTTCAAAGTGTCGATTTTCACAAACTACAAATATTCCTTAAAAATCGCCTGTATGACTTAAACGCATTCTTTCAACTGTTTACAGGAGATGCACCAGTGCTGGATCCAGGATCCACCACTGAGTAAGAAAAAGTAACAATAACACTACTTACCTGCTAAGTGAATTTCCTCCCATAGGATAACATTGGTGATTCTATGTGAAAAAGTTTCTAAGTGTCAACTTTTAAAATACAATAATATTCCTTAAAAATCACTACTGTAACCAAAACGCTTTTACTCAACTGTTTACAGGAGATGTCCCAGGACTGAATCTAGGATCCAGTTAGGTTTTAGGGACAGTTATAGTTAGTTGGACATTGCACTCGTACAAAACCCGTGAAATTCCCCCGTTATAGTTAGTTCAGCTAACTATAACTCGCGCCCCCGCAATGCACTGCTGATGACGTCACATATTACATCACTCATGACATGGTCAGTGACATCACTGATGACATCTCAAATGACATCACTGATGACATCACTGATGACATCATCCATGTGATAATTTCATGCATCTTCTCACACCCTAATATAACTTTTGATACACCCACTCTAAATTACAGACTGCCATTCTCAAAACCATAGACACTCCAACACCAATAACTACATACCCACTCACTGATTCTTAGGTCTACACACACATCCACTCACTCACCTGTACAGTCACTCATACTTACGGTCACTCAGTACAAGACTATCATATGCACTCATACACCTACATAGACACTCACACACCGCCACTCATCCATAGAGGTACTCACACACCTAGTCAGTCATGCAAATAATTAATCACACTGACATTTACTCACCTATACAGTTATACACACACCAGCTCACTTACTCATACAAATACTAGCACATTCTTACGCTCTTATACAATCACTAATACAAGTACACACTCATCCATACAGCCACTCTCACAATCACACACTCTCACTTATACCCATTTATATACTCCAACACACATATATACTGCCTTTCACATATGTAGTTACTCACACATGTACCACTGAGATATACATTCACTCACTAACACACCCATACACACACTCACCCACCCATACAGTCCATCAGAGATGCACTCTTGAAACCATGCACCCAGTGAATCACCCACTCACACATCTATGCACAGAGTCGCACACACCCCACCCACACAAACACTCAGGCACCCATACAGATACTCAGACAACCAATCAATAACTCATATAGACACTCATGTAGCTATTCACAAACCCATGCAGCCGCTTACACAGCAACAGACAGACGGATACAGACATTCACACAGTTTAGTCACTAACCCATGCATTCAGTAAGATACGTTTAATCACTCACTTATAGAGTTAGTCACGCACCTAGTAAATCATCCATTCAGACACTTATACACCCACTCATTCTTCAATACGCCTTTCCCTATACATATTAAACATATTTAAACTTTACAGAAACACACAGTCACTGGATGATATCATCAGTGATGTCATTTGAGATGTCATCAGTGATGTCATCAGTGATGTCACTGACCATGTCATGAGTGATGTAATATGTGACGTCATCAGCTGTGCATTGCGGGGGCGCGAGTTATAGTTAGCTGAACTAACTATAACGGGGGAATTTCACGGGTTTTGGACGAGTGCAATGTCCAACTAACTATAACTGTCCCTAAAACCTATGATTTTTTCAGTGAATTTCTAAGGTTTTTTAAATGCTAATTTCTAACTATAACGTGCCTGAAACCTATGGTTTTTTCAGTGAATATATGTATATATATATATAGTAGCTCAATTTCAGTAAATCCTTAGGAAAATAGGCACTCACGGGGGGTTAAGTTCCATACGGTTTTTATTCCGTTAGCAAAACATGACGCGTTTCGGCAAGCGCCTTCATCAAATGTTTTACAAACACACCATTGCTACGGCATTTTTTATATAAATAAAGTTCATTCAACATTCAAAGCAGATCACATCACATGATTTACAGAGAATTGTAATCAAAGACGGACATTCAATTCTTTTCAAGGAGACCCGCCATCTTTCAATGGTAAAAAACACATGTTCTGATTAAAACATTTGATTTTAAAACCAATATCCTGCTTGTTATTTGCAATTGTCATCAGGAATAATTCCATTTATCTTATTGGACAACCTATGGAACTTAACCCCCCGTGAGTGCCTATTTTCCTAAGGATTTACGGAAATTGAGCTACTATTGAAATCGCGGACGCACCTCCGCGAGGAAGGCACCCGTTCGAGAGTGCACCAAGTAGGTTCAAACGTGCAACATATATATATATATATATTTATATATATATATATATATACTTCATGGGGGAGGGGGTCATGCACCCCCTCCTCAGGCTGATTTCAGGCCCTGGGATCCCTCCCCCGGGGCCCAGCCAAAATGTAAAGGGAGGGGGGCTGCCCAGCCCCATCCCCGGGCTGATTTTAGCCCCCAGGACCCCATCATCCAGCTACTACTCCCTGGTGCCCTAGAGCCCACCCAGGGCCCCCACAGTCCCAGCTAGCTCCCTGACTCCTGCAGGAGCCAGCATTGCTGCTGCATGCAGGGAGCTGCTGGAAATGCAGCCCCCAGCATGCAGGAGCAATAGTTTCATCTTTTTCTCTGCAAACATGTCTGCAGGCAGGGAAAGAGATGAAACCTCTGCTTCCAGCATGCATGAGCACTTTGACCGCTTTCGCCCACTGGAACCAGAGTGTTTGCTTTTGTTTTGCCGAGAAAATGTCTTGCAGGAGCACAGTAGCTGCACTAGCTCCAATGGAGGCCCCACAGGACAACAGGACCGCCAAGTTAGCCACAGAGGGAATCCAGGGGCACCACAATGAGCCAAAACATATTTGTTTTTTTTGGCCACTTGGGGTTGGGGGCAATCAGGGTCCCTGCAGCAAGGGCAGGTGGTCAGGGTATCTCTACCTTTAATTTTTCAGGACTTGATGTTCAAGTCCCCGTAATGGCAGCCGCAACATTTCTACTCATGTTGTGGTGAGCCAATCACATTTGTCGGTCCCATATGAGTCCTGCTGGACCAGCCAATCAAAATCCTTTATTTTCATGTGGGACTCCCCTGGGAATCCTGCAGCACTAGATATTGCTATTTTTTTAACCTTAATTTCTCAAAAATGACTTAACAGATTTACACCAAATCACAAAAAGAATGCTTTCTGAGTAAAGGTGTAGCTTTCCGACAAATTTGGTGTAATTCTGTCCAATCTTTTTTCCCTATGCAAATTGAGGAAAAAAATTATTTTAGGACCCCCTTTTTTCTCTGCCCCTGCTTGACGGATCACCTCGAAACTTTCCAGGAAGGAACTGAGGTTAATGACTTTTTTTGTAAAGTTTAATTAAGATTCATCAAACGTCACCAAAGTTATATATGTATATATTTATTCACCTTATGAAACAAAGGTTAAAGGGGATGTTATAGTTAGGTGAAAACATACTGTTTAAAATGAACAAAACCACTGAATTACAGAGGTGTTATAGTTATCTCAAGTAACTACAATGTCTGTATTAAAATAACTATAACTTGCGCACACACCATGCACAATGTTGTCAGGAATCGTTACACTGTTCCTATAGACACATCTACCCTTTAGTTGTTACTCAGGCATGCCCAAGGGAGAGACAAGAAAGATACGAACTGGCTCTTCAAACATTTATTGAAACAATTATATTCTTGTGTAAAAAGCATGAGCTGTAATTATTAATAGTATGAAACAAAGCAGTGTAACTAGCATTACAAGAATGGTGAAAAAGATAAACAGTTCAACCTTTATAACATTAATGTCTGATTATATGATTATATAATTATATTCATACTCATACTCCTATATAATACTACCTATACTATTGAGAGCATAGGGGAGTACCCTCTGCCAGATCTCTTGGGAAAGCCCAATCCCCAATACCAGTGTATGATGTATATGGAAGCCGATCTGGTGTAGCGCAGGCTATCGTCCTTTGCATGATGAAGGTTAGTGTCAGCAGGGCTGCATCTCAGTCATAGTGTACAGCTTTCTAGCACAATCCCAGCAGAAGTTCTCCTCTGCAGAATTTGGCTCAGAAGTGGTTTGAATAATAAAAGCACTGTTGCAATTGCACTGTGTCAAAGGTGCAACGCCGATGTGATTGTTTGTTTTAAGGCTTAGAGCTGTCTCCAACCGGACAAGCAAATGCAAAGGCTTCACATTTAACGTACCTAGCCTTGGACAGAGTGTACGGGCACATAATAAAATGTTTACTAAGAAATATGCTGCATGTGAAACAACTTCTAAGTATGATATTGTATAAGTGTGAAGCATGTAAAAAGTCATCATTAGAAAAAGATGCTGGGCCCGATTCAGAAAGGTAAACTGAGACGAAAGTCTAACTTTATGACTTTCGGTATTCACAAAGGCCATTTACGCGTAGTAAAGTTGGACTTTTGTCTCAGCTAAACTTAAGTTTTGGTCTTAAGTTTAACTTAGACCAAAACTGAGAAAAAGGTCTAACTATACCACTCGTAAATGCCCTTTGTGAATACCGAAAGTCATAAAGTTAGACTTTTGTCTCAGTTTACTTTTGTGAATTGGGCCCGTCAAGTTTAATGTGTAGTTTAAAATGGAGACTTACAACAGAATGATGTAATTTCACATGTTGCAGGGATGTTATCAATGATGCCATAAAACAAGTCATGAGTGATGCAAAAGTTAAAAAAAAAAACTCTGGGTAGTACCCAAGTTTAGGTGGAGAGCAGCCTCTCAATAAAGAGAACCCTACAACACCACTGACACTGTGAATCTGGTCATCTCAAATATCTGATTTTCTAGCATAGTTTTTAAGCATAAGATTAGCACAGTGCCATCCATGCTGAGGTAGAAGGTGACAAAGCCTTTCGCCATTTTTAACAGCAAAATCTTTAAGCATAGAATTAGCTAGTGCAATCCACGGCAAGCTATAAAACGACAAAAGCCTTTAGGTATAAGACAGACAATAAATGCTCTTACTATAGAAACTCTGACTCAAGTATAACTACATAGTAGTGACCCCCACAGTGTCATTAATTATATATATATATATATATATATATATATATATATATATATATATATATATATATATATATATATATATATATATATATTTATCACCTACCAGTAGGCAGTTACAGTTAGGACCTAGTTTCCATAGGAAAGGCGTTTTTTGATTTGCCAATAGCTTTGGTGCCGTTTGACGAATCTTCGCGAAATTTTCAAAACTAATGGCCCGCTCCGGTCAGCTCCTGTCAGCTCCTGTCTTGAACGTTTCGGGGTGATTCGTCAAGCCGGGGCCAACAGGAAAGGGGGGTCCCAAAACACGTTTTCTCTATGTTAATTTCCATAGGAACTTTTGTTGCGGCTACAGCCCGAACTGCTGAATGGAATTACACCAAATTTGGCAGAGAGGTAGCTCTTGGTCCAGAGTGCACTCTTTGCTTTAAATGGTGTAAATCTGTTCAGTAGTTCCTGAAAAATTTAAAAATAAACAATATCGCTATCTGGTGACCTAGGAGGATTCGCGAACCCTCCCGATCATGAGCTTCATTCTGATTGGCTGCCAACACTTCAAACCAAGAACTGTTGGCAGCCTTCTTGTGACTCAGTTGAACCGAGTCACAAGAAAAACAGTAAAAAAACGATAAAAAAAGAAAAGGGGGGCAGTGTATAAACACCCTGACCCCCTAGGCATGCTCCAGGGCACAAGAAAGCATTTAAAAAAAAAAAAAATGGCGGGATTCGCTCTGGGTGCGCCAATCTGGCCGAAACAAAAAAAATGCGCGGACTCCCACGTTTTGTTTTAATAAGACCCCCGGGTGGGCCAGGTACCGGAGGCAATCTGCCAAATATATGAGGGGGCCGCATGGGCCCCCGCAGCCCCGGGCACCGCCTCCTCCCCGGGGCTTTATTACTTATGTGTGGGGTACGCGGCCCCCCTGCAGCCCCGGGACCGCCACCTCCCCGGGGCACTGCACACTGATACGCCAGAGTACTGAATACCGGCCCACTAGGGCACTGCCCACAGATCCGCCAGGGTACTGAATACTGACTCAACAGGGCACTGCACACAGATCTGCCAGGGCCTTGAATACAGACCCACCAGTGCAGTGCTCACAGACCCGCCAGGGTACTGCACATAGATCCGCCAGGGCACTGAATACAGACCCACCAGGTCACAGCACACAGATTCACCTGGGTACTGCAATCACCCACCTGGGCTTTCTGCACAGATCACACTCTGACACCGCACACAGAGCACACCAGACACTGCGCATGATACTACCAGGACACTGCACATAGATCACACTCTGGCACTGCATTCAAAACTACCAGGACACTGGGCAAAGAGCCGCCTGGACACAGCATACGAATTGCCCGGAAACTGAGCACAGCCTTCCGGCCCGTGGGCAGAGATTACACTCTGACCCTGCACACGGATCACAGCAAACACTGCACAGAAAAGAACTAGAGCTCTGCACATAGAGCCACCTGGACACTGACCTGCCGGGACACTGCACAGAGCCACAGCCCCGCCCAAACACTGCACACGGATCCACCCAGACCCCTTGCACAGATCCCACTCTGGCAATGCACAGAGATCACACCGGACACTGCACACAGATCACACCGGACACTACACAAAAATCCACCAGGGCAGTGCACACTAGCCCACAGAGATCCTGTGCCCAGATTACACTGTGGCACTGCACACATACCTAACCGTTAATACACATAGAAGCACCCGGACACCTCATGCAGTTTTTCTTACACTGCACACAGACTCACCTCTGACACTGGTCACAAGTCACACCGGACGCTGCACACAGACCCGCCAGGATGCTGTGCACAAATCATACTCTGGTACTGCAGTCAGCTCACACCGGACGATGAACACAGATCAAGCTCAGATACTGCACACACCCCACGGGACACTGACAGCCCAGGCACCCATAGGCCTGCCGACCATAAACCTACTCCTGGTCTCTCATCTGTATGCCAGGAACTCTGGCCTGCCTATTCCGTGCATTATTCAGTCGGGTGGTGGTGCCCCCACGCCGCCCCCACTGCAGCTCACCGTCTCCTCACAGAACTTTACCTCTGCTCCAAATATACCCCCAGCCAACAAAATTAGGGCTGAAATAGGGGGGCCCAGATCCCAACATCATATCAACTCAGTACCCCCTTACAAAAGGACTGCCTATGACATACAGCGCTACTGACATCAGCAGTAATTACCACTAGAGTATGGTTAAAACCCGCCACACCTTACAGGTGTATAGTTTCCCTTTCTTCAAACCCCACTGAGCACTGCACACACAACAACCCGAGCACTGCACACTGACCTGTGTGGATGGTGTGCAAAGAACCACTCGGGCACTGCACACAGACCTATGTGAACGCTGCACACAAAATAACAGAATATCAGGACACTGCACACAGACCTACCCAGACCCTGCACACAGATCACACGTGGACACTGTACACAGACCTATGCGGACACTGCACACAGAATATCAGGACACTGCACACAGACCTACCCGGGCCCAAAAAACAGGTCACACGTAGACACTGCATACAGAGCTATGCGGACACTGCACACAGAATATCAGGACAGTGCACACAGAATTACTCGGACCAAGCACACTGGTCACGCCAAATACTGTGAAAAGAACCAGCCGGACACTGCAGACAGACCTATATGGACACTGCACATAGAATATCAGGACACTGCACACAGACCTACCCAGACCCTGCACACAGCTCACACCACAGACTGCAAAAAGCACCGCCCCAAAATTACATACAAACCTGTGCAGACACTCCACACAGATCTCACAGGACACTGTTATGGGGTTCTGCCATCTGTGCACAGAATCTCTAAAACTCCATTAAAACACACAGGGGGATATTCTCAAGAACGTGCGATAATCATTGCCAAAATAGGTTAACGCAAGTTTTCATATCGCCGTCTATCGCGGGAAAATAACTCTGTGTTAACGTGGCATTCTCAACACGATGGTAACATGCAATAGTACCCCGATAACGCTGCAAATGTTCGCGATAACACTACCGGGACGGCGATAAAAATCTCAGCCCGAACGTGAAAAAAGTTGCGATGTGCCCAACCGTGATAAAAAATCCAGCGATAAGCATCGCCAGGCTTGCAAGTCCCACAAGCCAGGCTGCAAAAAGCACAATAAAAGCGGCAACACAAAACACAAACAACTGCAAAGCACCATGGAGGTAGCCGGAGCAAGCACAGAGGACAACCAGAACCCCACAAGCCCCACGGAGGACCAGCCTGGGACCTCGGGGTCAGGGAAGGGCAAGGAGAAGAAGAAGAGGAAGACGCGGTTCAGTCCGTAGGAAAACAGGATCCTGATCACAGAGGTGATAGAACACCATCAACAACTGTTCGTCACCTCCATTGTGTCATTGGCAACAAAAAATGTAATATAGCAGTCCATCCTGGACAAGGCGAATGCAGTCGGAGTGCTGAGGAGGACAATGGACAAGGTCAAGACGCGCTGGAATGATGTGAAGCACAAGACCAAGCAGAAACTCGCAGACAACCAGAAGGCAGCAATGCAGACTGGAGGTGGGAGTCCAGCGCCACAGGAGGAGCTGGATGAGATGGAGGAAATGGTGCCCACAGTCATCAGTGTGGAGATGGTGGCAGGAGTTGGGGGACCGGACACTGCTCAACATGACCTGACACATCAGCAACAGGGTGAGTAACCACCAGGGACTGGGGCGACGGGGGGAGATGGGCACAATGGCACACATGCACAATTAAGTAGAGCACATCTGCGGACAAACCATGGCCAAGAGTCACAACACCAACCAAGAGCCCAATTTACCCAAGTCTGCAACATCACAGCACTGCATAAGCACAGAACTGAAAGCCACACCGCCTGAAAGGGATAAGGGCCAGCCAAATCAGAGCTGAAGGGGCAACTCACCTACAATGCAGCACACACACACATAAGATCCAGAGCACCACAACATGTACAACAATGTTGAAGAAACAGCAACACCAGCACAACAGAACAGAGGACACAACTGCTGCCACCTGTGCGTGGAATATGGACATTCGTATGTGGCATAGCAGGAAACTGTGAGATGATAATGTACTAGTACAACCCCACATCCCTGATGGTGTAGTAATGCATGTATGGCCGTGACCCAGATAGGCAGTGAGACACACAATCAACACTCATCACAGTTGAATACAAGTGAAGGTGCGTAGACTTTATTAGCATATGCGTGTCAGTACGGCCAAGATAAGTGCCACAAAATGCAGACCAATGCAGCAGTATGTCAGAATGTGGAACATTGCCAAGTGCCGCTGTCCACTCCGGGGGAGTGCCGCACCATTCACAGGTGTGTGTTTACCCGCATTGTCGTCCGCTCATGTATTCGGAGTCCAGGCGAATGCAGCCATGTCCACTGTCGTCATGGGAGATGTGACCAGAACCCCAAGTTCCAACAAGGTGTCGGGACATGTGCAATGTGCTCCAAACTGTTGTGTCTGCAGGTACGTAGTTACATGTCCATGAAAGCTAGTGCAGCTTCGTAGGCAATCATTTCCAACATGAGGTCGTTGTCGACTTCATCGAACAGGACGGCAAGGCTAACCATTAGCAGATCTGGACAGATGTGCTGCGTCCACCCCCTTTCACCAATTAGCACTACAGCCCAATAGGGGAGCGGCTCAATTTGGTCACTGCACACGAGGAGTTCTGCAATCTCCCAGGTCCAGCTGCCAGCATGTATGCCAAGCATCCAGGCATCCCATAGACGGGTGTCACGGTGACACTCATGGTTGTGGGCCAACAGGGGGCACACACACATGTCGAAATCCAGTTCGGCTACCGTCCTGTTGGATAGGCAGACATCCATGGACGACTCGAATATGCACGCGCGACAATGCAACACAGGCTGCACGCAGGTGATGTTGGCAAGGTGGAAGCTTAGCCCGTAACTGATCCGCAGCACTACCAATGGCAGTGCCCCCAGTAAATGCAGCATACATGCATGGTACAGTTCCACGTGACAGGGGTTGTGCATGTGTCTGGGATGTTCTGCCATTGCGTTAGTGGCCCTGGTTGAAGCGGCACTGTTCTGACCTGCGCCAGTTCTGTGGATGAAATGCCACAGCTCGGATCAATGAGTTGTTGAAGTGTGCAACGGTTGTACGCCTGGGATGGTGTGGGAGTAAGTGTGAAGGCCATTCCATGCAAGATAACTTCAAGCAAGGACTTCTGTGTGTGGGTGTGTATACGTTGGTCTTTCGTTGGGCTGTGCGTAGTGTGGGAGTTGTCATCAGCTGCTATAGTATCTGTCAGGGGGTGCCGGGCACATGCAATTCCGAGGTCGGAGGTGCAGATGTGCTTCCGCCTGATAGTTCAGACAAAGGAGCTTTCATCACTAATGTTAGTTTCTCATCTGCTTGCATTCAGTAAATGTGAAGTGGCTTGTTGGGGGTGGGGTGGGATGTGTGCGACTTTGGGATTCATGTTTGACATGTCTTGCATGTGGCAAATGAGAGGCATCACTGTGTGTTACGTTACCTCACAGCTGCTCCTCCCTCCCCTGAGCCTATTTACTTGTGTGCGTTGAGCGGTTGCATCACGTGCACTCCTACGGCACACCATTGTCATGCCGGTCTGCGCATGTCCACAAGCCTGACAACGACACCGTGATGTTGGCCGTTGGAGGTGGGCGGCCACGTGAGTGTAGGCCTCTGGGAAGGATAGGGGGGACACAGATGTAGAGTTCATGCCTGGCTGAACTCGCGCTGCAATTAAGGCTAGGCATTTGGCTCATGCTGCGGCAATACAGATACACACAACACTTGGCATGTATGAGCCAAGACCCCGAGCGGTCTTGCGCTCCTTCATTTCCCCGTTCGTGCGAGCCCGCCCTCCGGGTGCATGCTAGATTGCAACATTGTCGATTGCGGACTGGGTGGCGCCGACACTACAGCAGTGACACACTCATTAGATACTTCCTTGTCCAGGCCAGAACTGAACCACGCCCAGAGCCCCGGGCAAATCCTTCACACCCCTACGCTGGCTTGGCGTACGCCAGCCCAGCCCACTCAGCTTACGCATACAGGGGGGACGACAAAGCTATGTGTCCAAGGTCTTACCCCCTGCCTGAGGTGACATGGTTGCATCCGCTGTCCACAGCACAATGTAATGTGGTAGGGCCCTGGCCCATCATGTATATATAATGACCACACGGACACACTTAGATAGATAGTGGAACTGGCTACGGGCACGTGCGCCCGGCCCCTTTTTATTACCAGGGTCACATGTCCAGTGACGCCTGTGCTGGATGGGTGTGGGGTGAGTGTAAGCCAGCCCTCAGGGAGTGGTTGGTGCTGGCAACAACTAGAACAGTGATCATCGGATCACACACACAGATTCAATCATAAAGGGTCCATGAGTTGTGGTGTACTGAGTTAGTGGCACCTGAAGAGCTGAGCAGGGTATCAAGCTGTTGATGGCATCCAAGACAGGTGTGAGCAACTTAGATAGGCTGGCTGTGAGACTCCTCCGACTCTGGCAGTTGTTGGTTGGAGGTGGTCCTAGCGGTGGTGGCGGGTGTGCAGCCAGCGATGATGGCATGTCCTTGCAGGTCAGGATTGGATTTGATTCGCGAGCCCTGCTGACCGCAGTGTAGGCTGGAGGCAGCGGTCAGAAAGGGCACACAGCCACGTGACGATGACTTGTGGTGCACTGAGTTAGTGGCACCTGAAGCGCTCGGCGGGTGCGCGGCCTGCGCTGATGCGTTGTCCGGTCGGGCCGCACTGGAAGCAATGTCTGTTGCCTACTGGACTCTGCCATAAATGAATCAAGACTCAATTTGAATTGTGAGCCCTGCTGACCGCAGTGTAGGCCGGAGGCAGCGTTCAGAAAGGGCACACAGCCACGTGACGATGACTTGTGGTGCACTGAGTTAGTGGCACCTGAAGCGCTCGGGTGTGCGCGGCCTGCGCTGAGGCGTCGTCCGGGCAGGCCGCACTGGAAGCAATGTCTGTTGCCTACTGGACTCTGCCATAAATGAATCAAGACTCAATTTGAATTGTGAGCCCTGCTGACTGCAGTGTAGGCCAGAGACAGCGGTCAGAAAGGGCACACAGCCACGTGGCGTTGACTTGTGGTGCACAGTGTCAGTGGCACCTGGAGCGCTCAGCAGGTGCACAGCCAACGATGATGCGTTGTCCGGGCGGGCCGCACTGGGAGCAATGTTGTTCTACCTACTGAATTCTGCCTCAATATTGGCACGTGGCGTCGACTTGTGGTGCACAGGGTCAGTGGCACCTGGAGCGCTCAGCAGGTGCACAGCCAACGATGATGCGTCGTCCGGGCGGGACGCACTGAGAGTAATGTTTTTTTTGCCTACTGAATTCTGCCTCAACATTGGCACGTGGCGTCGACTTGTGGTGCACAGGGTCAGTGGCACCTGGAGCGCTCAGCAGGTGCACAGCCAATGATGATGCGTCGTCCGGACGGGCAGCACTGGGAGCAATGTTTTTTTTGCCTACTGAATTCTGCCTCAATATTGGCACGTGGTGTTCACTTGTGTTGCACAGGGTCAGTGGCACCTGGAGCGCTCAGCGGGTGCACAGCCAACGATGATGCGTCGTCCGGGCGGGCCGCACTGGGGGCAATGTCTGTTGACTAGTGGTTTCCTCCATTAACAGAGATGTGGCACGATTTGAATTGTGGGACCTGCTGACCGCAGTGTAGGACTAAGGCAGTATCCGGCACACACATGACTCCGTGTTGCTGTGCCACTGGATGCGCTGGGGGTCTGTGTCACTGAGTCTGGAGGTCACGGCGGCAGACTCGTGGCAGAGTGAGGTGCGCCGCCCTGGCAGACGCGTTACCCATCAAGGAAGAGAACCACGCCCAGAGCCCCGGCCTTTTTATCCGCACTCCTACCCTGGAGTGGCATACGCCAACCCAGCCCACTGCGCTTACGCTTACAGGGGGGGACGGCACAGCTACATGTCCAAGGTCTTCCCCACTGCCTGAGGTAACATGTTTGCGTCCACTGTCCACAACACTACAAACCCCAGCAGTATATGTCCACATGGACATGTCTGTGCTCTGCATTCTGTGGTCTGTCCAGCACATCAGCACATCACCGCCACACTTGACATTGTGTACATTCTTCTTCATGGGTGAGTTGCCTCCTTCACACATACTTGGTTCCCACCTCTCCCCACATTCTGCACTTGTGTGGCTGTGGGGCCATGCCATTTTCGGAAGGTCCGCTGTCTTGTCCTACGCTGCCTCGGTGGTAGTCCGGGGGGGGTCTAGAGGGGGGGTCGTGGGGGTGGTGGCGGTGGGTGTTGTGGCCCTCTTGGGTCTCCAAGCTGCATATTCATTGGCTCCATGGCATCTGTGGGTCTTTAGATGTGGCTCTGGGCTGGGCTCCCTTTCATACTGCAGGTAGTCATCCTGCTTAGCATCAGCAAAAGGCAGGTGTTAAATCCCTGCAGCTAACGCGCCTTATCGCCTGTTCTTGGTTCGCATCGCAGATCTGGCTGGTCGTTGAGAATATCACGAAGTGGTGTTTTCGTGTGTTTTTGCATGGGAATGCCTACTCTGCATATCATTAGCGTTAGTTGTCGCACTCACCCGTGGCGATGTTTTTTGCGGCAGCTATCGCTGGTAAACTGGCGATATCGGCAGTTTGCACCAGCTTGAGAATAGGGCGATAAATCTATCGCCATTTTTGCGGCGCTAAAGTGCTGATAAATCGACGATAAGTCCTTGAGAATATGCCCCACAGAATGTAGAAAGAAACGTGTGCACGTGCAGCCCTACATTGGGAGGTTAACCCCGCCCTTGGAATTTACAATATTGCTGTAGAGAAGCGTTGAACAGACCCAGCCCAAGAATAATGCAGGATTGTGTGCGTGCTTTACTCACCCCGCGTGCAGGTACAGGCAGCCAGAGGTCTGGGGTGCTTCTTGGCACCTTCGGCGCTGTGATTCTCCACATACATGCGGCGAGGGTCCTCCCCCTGCTCGGTGCTGTTTTATCTGGGAGGGGGCCAATGGAGAGGTACAGCATAGGACTTGACCCCCCTCCCCGCCTGTCCCAACATGCCCACATCCCTCATCCGCAGCACACACACACAGACACACACACAGTGTTCCCATTGCCAGGGTGGCTGTCCACCCGCATCTGCCAGCCCCACCCTTCTTCACAGGGAGGGCTGTTCTTCAGGAGACACCGTACGACGGCTCATTTAATCAAACGCTTTAATTGCTGCATGTTAGAACTGGGGGTCTATAGTTGGCAGAGGTAAGTACCTTTGTCCAAATAGGGACCCTCACTTCTAGTCAGGGTAAGGGGGAAACACACTGTTGATAACCCCTGCTCACCCCCTTGGTAGCTTGGCTCGAGCAGACAGGCTTATCCCCAAGGCAATGTGTAAGGTATTTGTACCAACACTCACAGTAACACAATGAAACACCACAAATGGACGCCACACAAGCTATTTATAAAAATATAAATATCTTTATCTGATTAGGCAAGATCAAAATGACATAAATCCACATACATAATTAATCCTTTCTTCAAGAAGTGTTCTTTGGAATGCTCTTGTAAAAATAAATGTACTTGTAGAAACAAAGGAACTTGTAGAGTCAGTATGGCTGTAACTCTGGTTCCAACGTGTGGAAAGTCACTTTAAAAATGTGTTCATATCAACAATGGGCACTTGTACCTTATGCGCTGGCCTCTCTCACCCTACGACCGGGTTTGGGGTTAATTACGGCATTCTTGCTGAAATGCTGCCTTTAGTGTTGCGTTTCTACCAATGAAATGCCCCCGCTGTACTTGTAACCCAAAGAATGCGGCACTCGTAGGTTGCGTGTTGAGCAACAATGCCCCCGCTGTAGCACGGAATGTGCTATGCCTGTGCGCTCAGTTTTGGCTTAAGAAATCACTCCCTTCACAAATGCGTGGACGCGCGCCGCCCAGAACATTGACTCGCTACTCTTTGGCGGCCGGCAACAGCGCGTCAGCACACACAATTCCCCCAGCGCCGGCTTCAGTCCCAGATCGGAGCCGGTTACCTTTTCAGTACGAAGGGGGCCTTGGCAGTCCGTGCAGATCCCCGGCTTCAGTCACAGCATCGTTGTCGAGGAGACGCCTCGCGCTTCCTCCAATCCCGGCGCGGCTCCGTCCTGATGAGCCCCTCTGTTGCTAGGCGATACACCGCGCTGAGTCCAATCTCAGCGCGGCTTTCCCCTGACGTCGGCCCTGAATGAGAACGGTGCTGGTGAGGCTCCCGGGCCGGCGGCAGTGATGTTTCCGCACACAGCGCTTCTCGTCTTCCTCGCACCGGGCCGGCGGCGGTGAACTCGGCCCCCTTGGTGATGGACTCGGGTAGTGCACGGGCACGCACTCTTGAGCGCCGAGTCAGTTGGTCAGGAGGCACGGCAGGCCTCACACAGAGCCCCGCTGTGTGCTGATAGCACACCGAGTCAATTACACGCAGACAGGCAGGGCAGAGTTCACGAGGCCACAGGGAGTGCGCAGCAACACACACTCAGCGCCAACACAATGGTTCCTTCTGCAAACTTTTGTGTCCCTGAGTTTGATAACAGGGGGCCAGCTCTTCCAAGGCCCTTGGAGATAGGTGGACTTCAGAGGGGGGCAAAGCACACAGCACAGCTCCTCTTCAAGAAAGGGGGACACAGCACACAGCAGACAGTCCCTTGGTCCTCTTCCTCAGCAATCACAGCAACTGCAGGTCAGCTCCCAGACACTCAGCAATGGAAGCACTTTTCCTCAGTCTTCCTGGCTGCTCTTCTTTGGCAGGGATTCCTTCTTGATCACGAAGTTTCCTAAACTAATTTTACAGGGGTCGCAGCACTATTTTTATACCCCAAAAGTCTTTGTTCTTCATGTGTGAGGGGTCCTGGACCCAGTCTAAACCAGTTCTGGGTGCACTCTGCCAGTGCATGTCTTCCTTTGTGAGGGGAGGCCAGGGTCATCAGACACACCGCAGGAGGTGGAGCCAGCATTGTGGAAGGCAGGCGCAGCCCTATTCAGACCCAGGTGCTACTCCTCCCACCACTTTATGTGCAGATAGGTCTATTCAGCCTAGTGCTTACTCACCCCCTCTCCTGGAGCCACCCCCAGCCCCTTTCGCTCACAAACCAGACAGTCAATCCACAAACAGGCAGAGGCACACAAAAAGGTTGAACAAGAAAATAACCACTTTCTTTTTTTTTTTATTTCAAAGTGTTTTATTGGTTTTTATATACAAAGACATTAGCATTTCTGTTACAGGGTTAGCTATTCGTGGTTTGTATGGCAGTTTTACAATCACTTCAAAACCAAAGTTTGCCTAACCCCACCTGGCGTGGCTTAGTAAGAGAAAGAAAGAAGGAAAGAAAGTGATAGAATGAAAGCAGAGAGAAGGGCACAAGAGAGGCTCTATATCCGTGGGTCTTGTTATAGCCTGATCAGGCAGCCCATCCCTGGGCTGCTTGTGGCGATAAGGGCCGGCAAGTCAGTCCAACCGATCCGTAGGCCACCGCAATTACACTCAATTAAATTCCTTTTACAGCACTTACCAGGAGTCAGGGGGATCATGGGGTTTATAGCCTGGGAGACTTGGCTTCATGGACGTTCTCATGGGGGTTCGTAAAAATCTAGGAATGTGTCAAGTGACTTCCACATCCCCCTGGATGCTGGTCTCCAGGGTGAATTCTGTAGTGCAATGTTGTCCGCACCTCTGAGGTGCGTAATCCAGTTGAACCAGCTTTTGTATGAAGCCCTGCTTGTGTCTTTCCAATTTGCTAGGACCACTTTCACTGCTGCGGTCAGCAGCAGGTCTAGAAGGTCCTTATCTTGCTCTGATCTTAGTTCTGCGGTAATAAATGCGGTGGCGAGGGCGGCGAACTCAGTTTTTAATGTGCATCCCAGTATTTTATTTATAAAACCAAAGATTTTCTCCCAGTATGTCTTAAGGGTTGGGCACTGGTAGATAAGGTATGCTAGGTCCCCTTTTTCCTTGCTACAGTTCCAGTATAGTGCGTTCTCCCTGAGACCTAGTGAGGATAGGCGTGCCGGGGTCCAGAAGGCCTTATGGAGTAGCCAGAACTTTGTTTGAGACAGCACCGGGGAGATTTTATTACGCGAGGCTGAGGTCCAAAGTGTTGCCCGATCTTGTTCATTAAGTGTGTTTTTGGTTTGTGTTTCCCAATAGTCTATAGACTTATTATTAAGTTTGGATGACTTTGGGCGTATAAGTTTGTAGAGGTGTGAGACCTGGTGTCCTAGTCTGTTTAGGTTTGACATGTACTGGGTGATTGACGGCTGTGTGGACGATAATTTGATTTTGGATAGGGCTGTTTTTATTTTCAGAAAGTTGTATAGTTCGATGTCTGTTAGGTTATGCCTAGCCTTCAGCTCAGCAAAAGTGATGGGATATGCCCCGTCTTCTAGTTGGTATGGGTGGTGGATGCCTTTCTCTATCCATGTGTTGAGGGCTAGGTGCTTCCCCTTGTATAGGATCCTACTGTTGGCCCAGAGTGATTCTAACTTAGATCCCCTGATTCTGCTTTCCATTTTCTTATCTATCTTTAGCAGGGCAGTTTTTGTGTTCTTAAATATGGATCTGCTGGCATGAGTATGTTTGTTCGCTGTTAATAGTGCCACGGGGTCTAGGTTGTTTAGGATGGCCCTCTCTACCTGTAGCCAGACCGGTGTATATCCGTTTGGGGGTGATATCCAATAAGATCCCTGCCTTGCCAGGAACGCAACTTGGAATAGTCTGAAGTCTGCTAGGTTAACGCCTCCTAGGTTTTTCTCTAATCTTAGTTTTTGGATACTTATACGCGCTTTCTTCCCTCGCCAAAGCAATTTTGAGATTAGGGTATCTACCTTGCGGTGGAAGTCATCTGTGAGTAGGAGTGGGAGCATGCTGATCAGGTAGTTAATCATTGGGGTGATCATCATCTTGATCGTCTCGATTCCGCCCCCACCATGTTATGAATTTTGGGGACCAGGCCTCCAGAAGTTTCTTTATCTTTTCCAGCAGTAATTTCTCGTTATGGCCTAGTGTGCTCATTAAGTCACACCCAAAGTGTATACCTAAATATTTGATAAATCCTTTTTGCAGACTAGACCTGACCCCCCTATGATATCCCTGGTGCAGTGGATGTTTGGTGGCTTGCATTCTGATTTGTCTCTGTTGAGCTTGTAACCCGAGTGCCCGGAGTATTCTTCTATGGTGTCTATTAGGGCCTCTATTGAGTTTTTCGGTTGCTCCGCTACTATTAGTATATCGTCTGCGTACGTGGCAAGTTTTATTTCAACTCCATTAACGTCCACCCCTTTTATTTTCGTATTTATCTTGATATCCTGGATCAGTGGTTCCAGTGCCATCAAAAATAGCGAGGGGGACAGTGGGCAGCCCTGTCTGGTGCCTCTATGTAGTGTGAGTGGTTCGGAGAGAGACCCGTTGATGACAATACGGGCTTTTGGACCCCAATTCAGGGCCATCACCATCCGTATAAACCCTTCCCCTAAGTTGAAAGATTGCATGCATCGCTCCAGGAAGGACCAGGAGACCCTGTCAAAGGCCTTCTCGGCATCAAGGGTAATGGCTACTGCTGGCTCAGCTTTTGTGGCCGTGTGCTCCAGTATGTGGCAGAGAAGTCTAGTATTGTCATTGGACATCCGCGTGCATAGGAAACCCACCTTGGAGTTGCTTATTAGTTTGGGTTGGACAGAGTTGAGTCTGCTTGCTAAGATTTTTGCGTAAATCTTGCAGTCCACATTAATAAGGGATATGGGTCTGTAGTTTTTGGGTGACCGGTGGTCCTTCCCCTCCTTTGGGATGACTATTATGTTGGCCTCCGTCATGGATTGAGACACGATCCCCCTATCTGCGCAGTGGTTAAAGACCTGTTTCATGGTGGTTTTTAGCTGCTCTAGGAAGGTTTTGTAGAAGGTGGCTGTATACCCATCCGGCCCTGGTGCTTTGTTATCTTTCATGGATTTAACCGCCATTTCAATCTCTGCGGTGGAAATTTCCTGACCTAGTCTCTGTGTTTCTTCTCTGGCTAGCTGTGGGAGACCGAGTCTATCGAGGTAATTTGAGCATGCCTCTAGATTCATGGTCTGGTCATTTTTGTAGAGATCCTGATAGAACTCTTGAAATGTTTTGAGTATGTCTTTGTGTCTTGTGTGGGTTTTCTTGTTTGAATCTGTGATGGATGAGATGGTGGTTTGGTTGCGTTTATGTTTTAGGTAAGAGGCGAGCAGTTTCCCCACTCTGTTTGCTTCGCAAAGGTTAAGTGCCTTGTATTTGTTAACCCACAGCCCCGCCCTTTCACTCAGGATTTTGTTGTATTCATACTTTTTCTTAGCTAGGTCTGCTAGCAGTGTATTATCTTGAGCGGCTCTGGCATGGGCCGTTTCTAGGTTCTTAATGGTTTGCTCGAGCTGCGTCAAGTGCAGGTTTGCATTTTTGTTTAGCTTGGATTTTATTTCAATTATTGTCCCTTTAATGGTGGCCTTAAGGGCGTCCCATAGTGTGGTGGTGCTGGTCCCCGGTGTGTCATTGTGTCTGAGATAGTCTGTTATGGCCTCTTGGATCTTTTCCTTGTTCTCGGGGTCTGTTAGTACGTTGCTGTTAAACCGCCACCTACGGGGTACGGTCTCATTGTGACAGCCGCTTAGCGTTAGGCTGATACATGAGTGGTCTGAGACTAATCTAGGTGCTATCTCGGAGTGTTCTATTAGATGCGTGTGTGTGCCTGAGATTAGTATGTAGTCTATCCTGCTATATTATTTGTGTGGGTTGGAGTAGAATGTGTAGTCCCTAGTGTCCGGGTGCTGGAGGCGCCATGGGTCCTTAAGGTTGAATTTAGAGCACATATTTTTGAGTGTCGCGTGTGCGTTCATCGGTTGATATTGGCAGGCTGACTGTCTATCTATTATGTGGTCTAGTGGGATGTTAAAATCCCCCGCCACCACCGTGAGGTCGTTCTGTGGGAGGTTATCTAGCTTGTGTGACACCCCCTCCCAGAAGGTTGGGTCATCAGTGTTTGGGCCGTATATATTAGTTACGTGGATTAGTTCCTCTCCCCTTCTCAGGTGGGTGATCAACAGTCTGCCCTCTACATCGTGGTGTTGTGATTCCAGTGTTAGGTTGGATTTTTTAGATAATAGTGTAATGACCCCCCGCTTCTTCCTTTCGGCAGGTGAGCAGGCCGTCTGTGATATCCAGTTGCCTTTCACCATCTTGGCATCCTCCAATGATAGTTTGGTCTCTTGTAAAAGGACTATATCTCCCTTAGTTCTAGCCAAGTAGTCTAGGATCTTCCTGCGTTTGATGGGGTGGTTGAGCCTTTTAACATTGAGGGACTCTATCTTCAGGTCAGGAGCCAGGTTGAGAGTACAAATACTCTCAAAATAACCACTTTCTAAAAGTGCTATTTTCAAACACAGAATTTAGAAACCATCCTTCCTAAAAGATGTGTTATTACATTCTGAGTTCAGGGATACCAGATTCCAACTTTCTATCTTGCTGCTATGGGAAGATATGCAGGTAACCATGTTACACAGCATTCCCCATGTTATCTTATGGTGCAAGATAGCCTTTCAATAGTGAAAAACGAAATTGGCAGTATTTCACTATCAGGACATGTTACCCACACTAGTAAATGTCCTACCTTTCACATACACTGCACCCTGCCCAGGGGGTACCCTGGGCCTACCATAGGGGTGTCCAATGTGTAAGAAAAGGGAAGGGTTAGGCCTGGCAAGTGTGTACACTGGCCAGGACAACATGGCAGTTCACAAACTGCGCACAGGCACTGCAGTGGCAGGCCTGAGACACCATCTTAGGGCTACTCCTGTGGGTGGCACAATCAGTGCTGCAGGCCCACTAGTAGCATTTGAATCACCAGCCCTGGCACACTTAGTGCACTTTACTAGGGACTTATTGGCAAAGCAAATATACCAATCATGGATAGCCAATCACAATAACAATTTAACCAGGGAGCACTTGCACTTTGGCACTGATCAGCAGTGGCAAAGTGCCCAAAGCATCTAAACCAGCAAAAACGAATTCCAGTACAGTGTAAAAAAATACAGCAGGTAGAGGCAAAAACTATAACTCGCACCCCCGCAATGCACTGCTGATGACGTCACATATTACATCACTCATGACATGGTCAGTGACATCACTGATGACATCACTGATAACATCTCAAATGACATCACTGATGACCTCATCCACTTAATATCTGATGCATCTCATCACAACCTAATATAACCTTTCATACACCTAATCTAAAATACAGACTACCATTCTCGAAACCACAGACACACCAATACTAGTTAGTACATACCCACTCACTGATTCATAGGTCTACACACACAATCACCCATACAGTCACTCATACACGCAGTCACTCATCAATAGATGTCAAAGTCTATATAAAAAATGGAAAAATAGCCACTACGTTATAATGGAAAATTACTGCTGGCAATACGACACTCCATGCCAGCAGTGCACACCCCAAGCATCTTATCAAAAATATTCAGTTTGGTGAGCTTTTGCGTCTAAAAAGAATCTGCAGCACAGAGGAAGACTTCACAATATGTACACAACAGGCTCTCGACAGATTTAAAATGAGAGGATACATTGAGACCATTCTCAAAGAGGCAGTGAGAAAAGTCAACGAAAAATCTAGGGACTCTCTTTTCTCTAATAACAGCAATGTAGAGACATTAGACTGTGTGGATAATGCCCCGAGACTGATAACCTCTTTTAACAAACAGGAAAGAAAGATCAGGTCAATAATAAGACGCAATTGGCCAATAATAATGACAGATGGGGCGTTAGCATCTAGCCTCCCTGCGCAACCCACGATCACATACAGAAAGGGTCCTTCAATGAGAACACAAATTGTCAAAACTAACCCTGAACTAGCTACTGCTAAGATGTGGTTACAACCTAGGCAAGGGTTCATAAAATGTTCTTCTTGCAGAGCATGTAGGTTTGGTGAGAACACCACATTTTATTCAACTCCTTTTAGTCCAGAAAAGATTTTAATCAAAGGTTGTTTTAATTGCAAAACGGAGTTTGCAGTTTATGTCTTGACGTGCACCTGTGGCTTGAGATATGTGGGAAGTACCAAGCTGCAGGTGCACGTCAGAATTCTACAACATCTGCGAGCCATCATTAATAAAGATTCTACTTATCCGGTGGCTCGGCATTTCAAGCAAGTACATAATAATGACCTTAGTTGTTTGAAATATTTTGTGGTAGCTGCTATCCCCAAGCTCCGTAGAGGAGGGGATAGGGAAAGGAGGTTAAGGCAACTAGAGTCCAAAATAAAACTAGAGCTGGACAGCAAATTTCCCAACGGACTCAACAATACAGAGGACCTATATCACTTTCTATAATGTACTATCTTGTTATGGGTATGTGACTTCACCACACCAAGTTGAATTCATATTTGGAATTATTAGAATACTGCAATATAGTTCACGCCATATGTGTCTTTCTTTTTCCCTCCCTATTTCCATTGGGGGTTATATTATGACATTTTTTTTGTCTTTTATGAAATGTTTTCACTAGTGTGTTTTATGCAGTTTTTAAGCACATGCACTTTAGGTGGTCAATTTGACCAAAGGTTGCACTTTTTGGCACACAGCACTTTTTGCATATATGCATAGGGTGCACAATGTACATAATCCTCTTTAACAATGCATTTAAGCAGGAAGTTTATGAGGTAGGGGGTTCGGAACCCTTTGGCATTATTTTGCACAAGTGAAATGTTTACCTGTTCTTAAGGTGATTTTTGCACAGTTCTTAGCTCATGATTTTAGTATTTTCATGTTTTATTTGTTTATGAATGGAACATGTCTTTTACTATTTATTTATGGAGCACAATGTAGGAAAGAAAAAAATATGTGCGATCATGGAGCACATCCATGATTTTTAATCAGCATCCAATTGATTGTTGTTTAATTTATGATTCGCCAATAATGAACATTATGTAACAAATTTGTGCATTTAATTTAATGAAATCAATATTTATAACAGTACATTGTGCCATGTATTAACAGATAGAAAACAGACTTACTATTGTGTACAATGCTGGGCCAGTGTGTCTTCTATGTCTATTTACCACGTGGTTGTAATGAAACAGCATACATATATAAAAAAGATGGCGAACTGCGTTTGTTGACATGTGAGCAAGGACACGAGTTGTCCGAAACTCGTCATTCTTGAGGAATAAAAGATCAGTGCCATATATTTGTTGGGTTCATATTTCTCTGTTCGCCTCAACGGAAGTGCGGAGAATTTATGGTGTGTTTTGATATATATATATATATATAATATACATACACACACATACATACATACATACATTACCTACTGGCGGTCGCCAGTAGGTAGTTATAGTTAGGACCTCGTTTCTATTCAAAAAGTGGTTTTTCTTTTGCCAATATCTTTGGTGCTGTTTGAGCAATATTTGTGAAATTTTCAAAACTAATGGTTCGCTCAGGTCAGCTCCTGTCTTGAAAGTTTCGGGGTGATTCGTCAAGCGGGAGCCGTGAAAAAAGGGGGGTCCCAAAACGCATTTTCCCCATATTAATTTCCATAGGAAAGTTTAGACAAAGCTACAGCCTGAACTTCTAAACAGAATTACAACAAATTTGGCAAAAAGGTAGGTCTTGGTTCAGAAAGCATGCTTTTTTTTAAATGGTGTAAATCCGTTCAGTAGTTCCTGAGAAATTCAAAAAATAAAAATATCGATATCTGAGGGCCGAGGAGGTTACGCAACCCTCCCGAGCACGAGCTTCATTTTGATTGGCTGCCAACACTCCAAACCAAAATGTGTTGGCAGCCATCTTGTGACTCGATAGAACCGAGTCACAAGAAAACAGTAAAAAAAAGGTAAAAAACAAGAAAAGGGGGCAGGGTAGAAACACCCTGATCCCCTAAGCCTGCTCAGAGGGTCCCACAAGGACCCCCAGCTCCAAAAAAAAGCATTTTTTTTTTAAAAACGAAGCGCCGCCTCCCGCGATTCGTTTTCCTTAAGCCCCTGGGTGGGCCAGGTCCCGGGGGCAATGGTATTAATATTTGCCGTGGCCGCGTGGGCCCACGCAGCCCGGGGACCGGCTTAAATAATAATAGTATAGCGTGGTTGTGCAAAAAAAGTACATGATGCATTGTGTTTCTGCCTATGAGGGGCAATGATCTCCAAACCACACTGTTTCACCTTTTCCAACTGTACTTACTGGACAACACTTTAGTTCTGAGATTCTTCTATCCATTATGTCATCCCATCTGTAATAAAAATCAGTGAGTTTCTCTGCCTTGTTTTGGCAGCACGTGGCAAAGCGTGTTTCTCCCGGGCATGCAGCGTTGACAGGTGCCCCGGCGAGTACATTTATTGTGTAGGAGTTTTGAGTTCTTGTAATTTCGGCACCTGTGAGTGTGTGCTACGGGGCATAACGCAGCCTACTGCTGCTCCTTCGGCACAGGGGGTGGGGCCACTCTCCAGGGGCCCCCTATTTACCCCAAGGCCAGTGAATACCTGTGACAGATGGCAGGCGGGGCCCCTCGTTGCATTCTGCAGAACTCCCCATCTTGTTGCGTTGCTCCACTGGTGTGCCCAGTGTGTAGATGCTGCTGATCAGCACACACTGTAATAGGGAGCTGATACTAGAGGTGTTTTTGCCCTGTGAAAAATACTTTATCCAAATGTATGTTTTAGAAAGAAGAAGCAAGAAAAAAAAGTCAATTTCTAATGCCCAAATCATGCCCGTTAAGAGGAGAGTCGATTACCAGGCACTATATATTTGATTAGAGACAATCATCACCATTTGGGGAGGAGACAGGCACTTTTTAGGGAACCCCAAGGGAAGAAAATGAATGAACTTAAAGTAACTCATTATTGAATGCGCTGCTGCAATTTAAAATAAATTAAGATAAAGGAACCTGCCAGCTAAAATGAAGTGAAACTGTGAATGATCCACAATAATCTTTCTCTTCACCTAGGCAAACATTGCATTTCGTGTGGATTCCCGTTTTGTGCACTCACCGGTGCATCTGCACGGTAGGTTGAGGCACGTCTGGATTTATCCGGAAATGTGTATGTGCTGCAGAACTGCTTCTTTAAAGTGTCCCTCTGCATCTCGCCTTGTTTCTTTACTATGGTGATAGTCGGTAGTTTGAGCCTTTGAGTAAGCGATGTGACCGGCATTTAATGTGCCCAGGTTCACACAGTGTGATCAAACCGGGATTACAAGGCACGTCTCGTGGTTTCAGGCTTTGGGTTTGTCAGTGATCCTTGTTTCATAGTGTTTTGAAATAGGGGGAGCGGGCAGTGGTGACCTCTAAGTATCTCCACATGTTTTTTTTAACATTACAGGCCCCTCAATAGCGGGGGGTGGAGTGGGTGGAGCGGTGGAGGGGGAGGAAGTATATATAGTAGATACCGTGGGAGAAAGGCATGACCCTGATACATTAGCTTTTATCCGAAACCTATTGAGATGCTGTTTTCCTTTTAAATATATTTTCACATAAGATTCATTTATAATGGCAAGAAGCTCAAATCAAACACTTTTTAAACAATTTTTACAGTTTTTTGTAGTTTGGCGGGTTATTGACAATTTAGTGCTTTATTTACCTGTTAGTTTCATGTTGCACTTTTTGTTCTGTTAAGTTTTTGGTGTGAACTCATGTGTTTACAAATATCGCGCTGGTGCAGACGTTTTCTTTTATTGTGTACATACTGCGTCAGTTCGTCATGTTTTGCACGCACACAATCCCTCTTTCTTCCCTGCAGCCTGCTAGCGTTCATTGAGCATTACTATAAGGTTTGAATGCAAATATATGAATATGTATTCCAATTTCACTGTAAAACCTACATGGAACGGCTTTAATTGTGTAAGTGTTTTTCTATATGTACTAACGATAATATTCCAACCTTACAGAAATCTTTGACGATGTTGTACGTAGAAAGCAGATATTCCATCTTGTCGCTGCACTGTCCGGTGTTCCAGTTCAAAATCCTTTTTGGAATGGGCGGGGAGGGTATAGGATTTTAAAGGAGGGGGTTTGAGAAAGATGTGAAGGAATTAATGTGACAGTTTAAAGGGAGGGTTCAGGAGTCGTTTGGCGGGAGGGTCGGGGTGTAGAAAGAATGATGCGGGAGAGGTTTATAGAAAAGGGTTAATGTATGTGAAGTAAGGAATGAGAGGTGTGACTGTGCGGCTGAGATGTAACTAGGGCGAAAGGTATCTGAGGGTGGGTTGAGTGATATTGTTCTGCAGGGCAGTTGGTGAATGGTTAATGCTTGTGTGTCTGTGGAGTGCCTGTGCTCTCCAGCTCCGAGGCCAGTCTTGGCAGCCCTGCATTGTGTGTGTTTGTAAAAGGAGGCAAAGTGTGAGGTTTTGTTCCATGCCTTCTTTTTGTGCCTGCTTGTCAGCCGCGGTCCATGCAGGTAACAGCGGTGGGGCGGTGGGGCCTGTTTAGGGGGGATTTCGAGGGACGATGCTGAGGGGAAATTAATTATTTATTTATTTTTCCCTCGGCATCGTCCATCGAAATCCCCCCCTATCCGGCCCCACCGCCCCACCGCTGTTACCTGCACGGACCACAGCTGCTGCTTCTGCTGGCTTTGCAGCGCTGCCTAGGACATACCGGGGAGGGCTGGGGTAAGCCTGTCTAGGGCGCCTCAGCGAGCGAAAGTCTGTAAAGTTACTTTTTGCCCTTTCCCGGGACTGAGACGAGCTCGGCGATATAACGTTGTAGCTGTGCATGGCCTTGAAAACAAGTCAAATGATATGTTTTTGTATGCGGGGTAGAGGCCGTGGACATATGCAGAGGCACTATGAGGAAGAAAAAGCAAGCGTAAAATGATGTGTTTGTAGGGCAAACACAGTGTAGTGCTCAGAGGCGCAAAGGAAAGACGCTGAGGCACTAAGAGGAAGCGTCACAACGGGGCTGCAAGTGGGCATCGGTAATGAAGCGGGAGAGTCTGAATTGAGGTGCATTGGCAGAACTGCACTCAGTGGTTTAGGGGGGGCATAAAAGTGTAGAGACTCATTATTCCAGAGTCCGTGTTTACTACTGAAAAGTGCAGGCACTCTCATACTAAAAGTATTGCATCCCTGCTAAGAAGTGCAGGCACTCTCATATTAAAAGTTTTGCATTCCTCCTAAGTGCAGACACTCACATATTAAAAGTATTGCATCCCTCCTTAGTGCAGGCACTCTCACATTAAAAGTATTGCATCCCTGCTAAGAAGTGCAGGCACTCTATATAGAATGAAAGAACTGCAGGTACTCAGTATATATGTGAGTACCTGCCTATTTTAAAGCACTGAGTGGGAGTGCTGCGCATTGGCAGAGATATGTGTGACTGCCCTTCCTAAAACTGGAAAAAAAACAGAAGCTGGAAATTTGCCAGAGGCCCCGCCCCCTCTCTGCACTACTCTGCAAATGCGCCTCCTGGCTCGCGCTGGGTTGGGGGGTGAAGTCGCCTTCAATGCTGAGGGTCCTTAGGCGCCACCTAGCCCACCTGTTACCTCCAGTAAGCACAACATAGCTGAATTGCTGAGAGTGTTCCGAGGCCACGCCCCCTTTTTACACCACTCTGCAAATGTGCCTGCTGGCACACTGCTGGTGGGGCGATGAGGTCCTCTTGTGTCCTGAGCACCTCAGGACTAAATTGGACTTAATCCCTGTTGGAAGACGGAGTCCCCGTCCCGCACCACTGTCACCAAATGCGAGACCTGGGACTCCTCACTCAACGTTAGGCCAAGTAAGGACACCGTTTGAGATAGCCCTGCTCACCCCCTTAGTAGCTTGGCACAAGCAGCCAGGCCTATCTCCAAGGCACGAGTGTACAGTATGTGCAACCACACTCACAACAACCCACTGGTGACAGCACAAATGGACTCCACACGAGTTTGATAAAACGAGTATAAACTTTATGTAAAAAGATATACGATCAGACCACACGATACATAAGCCAACAAGTAATAAAGGGTAATATTCGCTCAGGCTGGCTGGTAGGTTCAAATCCCAACCACCGCTTTCAAAATGCTATACTGGTCGTAATGCTAGAATCACACATGTTGCAATGGACAAACAATAGTGCGCTGCATAATGATACAATCCTGTGCTGGGCAAAGGAGAAATAATACAATGCGTAACGATACACCCCGGTACCTTGCAATGGGAGAAAAAATGCAATGCCTACCGCTACAATCATGTACTGCGCAATGAAGGAATAATACAATGCGTCACACCCCAATCACGTACTTTGCAATGAAGAAATAATGCAATGCGCGCTGCTACAATCATGTACTTTGCAATGAAGGAATAATGCAATGCGTAGCTACAATCATGTACTTTGCAATGAAGAAATAATGCAATGCGGGCCGCTACAATCCTGTACTTTGCCATGGAGAAATAATGCAATGCGCAGCGCTACAATCGTTTACTTCGTTATGCAGAAATAATGTCAGGCGTCATAAGACAGTCCGGCAGTTCGTTAGCAGCAATATTGGCAATGTGTATTACGACAGTCAGCCTCTTCGATAACAGTTGCCCCCCACACGTATCAACGATGACATAAAGTACAGCTTCTCACTCTGGCCCCAGTACTGCCACTCCTGAACGCAGTACGGGCCCCAATCTGAGCCTAAGCAAAGGCTCACATCACCAGAAGGACTGAGAGGCCGAGAGAGTGTCCCCGCCCAGGCAGTGATCCACGTTACCTGGGGGCGCAACCCCACTCTCCTCTCCTCCTTCAGCGAACTGGGCCTTCAATGTAGAACTTTATCAATGGGCCTCAGTGGCTCGGCCTGGCAGCTCAGCTCCTCCGGGGCTGCCGGTCCAGGCCGCGACTGTTAGGAAGGTCTCAGGCAGCCGCAGGGCACATGTACCCCACGCCCCTGAGATTACGTTACTCTGGGTGCAGGTTCACCACAGCACCCTCCGGGTCTCCTCTGGCACGAAGCCACACACACAACGCTGATGGGACTTCACGTCGACTCCGAGTGCACGTCCACCAGGCACTCCTTCCTGCGGTCTCAGTTGGCACCAAAACACGCACACCACGCTGCAGAGACTCACTTTCTTCTGGTGCACATGATGATCAGCCGATCACCTCCACAGTCCCAGGTTGCACCAAAGCACGCACACTGCTTCACTGAGACTTACTCCAACTCCGGTGCCCCGATATCCAGGCGCTCTTCACCAACGCCTTCGGCCGCACCCCGACACGCTCACCGTGTCTGAGCCTCACTTCTCCTCCGGTGCACTCGATGACCAGGCGCTCTTCACCAGCACCTCCGGTGCACTCCGACACGCACCCTGCGCGTCCGACTCTCACTTCTCCTCCGGTGCACTCGATGACCAGGCGCTCTTCAGCAGCGCCTCCGGTGCACCCCAACACGCACCCTGCACGTCCAAGACTTACTCCACTTCCGATGCACATGTTGACCAGGCGCTCCTCACCAACGCCTCCTGTGTACCACAACACGCACCCTGCGTGTCCGAGACTCCCTTCACCTCCGATGCACCCACTGACCAGGCGCTCTTCACCAGCGCCTGCGGTGCCCACGACACGCACCTTGCGCGTCCGAGTCTCATGTCACCTTCGATGCACACGCTGACCAGGCGCTCTTCACCAACGCCTGCTGTGCACCACGACATGCACCCAGCGCGTCCGAGTCTCACTTCTCCTCCGTGTGTCCAAGATCACAGGGCACACCTTCCGAGGGTCTCAAGCTGCCACAACACGCACCCACCGCGTCGCTTGAAACTTCTCCGGAAACTTTTATGTTCTTGTGTTTCCAAACAGGGAGCCAGCTCACCTCGGGCCCTTGGGGTAACAAGACACAGCACAAAGCACAGTCTTCTTCAAGCAGGGGGACCCAGCGCACAAAGCACAGTCCCAACAGCCTCTTCCTTGGTTAAAACAGCAAACTGCAGACCAGCCCCAGATCACAAAGCAAGGGTTGGTCCTTCCCAGCAGTCTCTTCAGTTGTTCCTTCCTTAGCAGAGGTTCCTCTTGAACACGAAATGGGTCCAAGCCTTTTCAGTCTCAATCCATTTCTATTCCCACGTTCAGGGGTCTCAGCTCTCATAGTTATACCCCTAAATGTCTTTGAAGTTCGTTGTGCTCAGGGGTCCCTGACCCCTGCCTAAATCAGTTCTGGGTGTCTCCCTCCCAGTGTCACCTTTCTCCCTTTGATACTGGGGGTCTGGATCCTTAATAACTCAGCCGGAGATGGGTCAATTGTTTTATAGCCGCAACCCAGGCCTCTTTACCTCCCGGTGCTTTTCCTCGCCTACTCTCCAGATGCAGGTCAGCCTGGTGCCATCTCAACCCCTCCCTGGGTCAAGACCTCCCCCCAGCTCCTCTCCCTCTCAGATCCAGACAGTCAATCCACATTCAGCAGAGACACACAGAAATGCTTACAGCACAAAACTCAGCCACTTTCTAAAAGAGTGGCTTTTGAACACACAGTGACAAAACCACTTTCATAGAAAGATGTGTTATGACGCTGTGAGTTCATACATACTAAACTTCACCTCTCCATTTTAAACTTATGGGAAACTAGGCTAACAAACACAATACCCAGCCTTCCCCATTCTGTCCTATGGGCAAGATGGCCTTTCACCAGTGAAAAACGAAATGGAGTGTTTTTCACTGGCAGGACATAACACACACCTCAGTATATGTCCTGCCTTTTACTTACACTGCACCCTGCCCAGGGGTTACCCGGGACCTACCACAGGGTGCCCACTGTGTACGCAAAGGGAAAGTAAGGCCTGACAAGTGGTTACACTTGTCAGGACAACATGCTAACTTAGCAAAATGCGCGCAGGCCCTACACTGCAGGCCTGAGTTCCCTTCTCCGCGCACCTTTGCATTACTAGCCCTGGCACACACAGTGCACATCACTAGGGACTTTACTAGTAAGGCAACATACCAATCATGGCCAACCAATTACCATTACACTTTACACAGGGAACACTTGTACTTTGACACTGATAAGCAGTGGCAAAGTACACAAAGCATCAATATTGGCAACTCTATGTCAGGAAAACGGTCTAGGGGGAAAGCAAAAATGTTTAGGGAACTTTAGCCAAAAAGGCCAAGTCCTACAATCCCCCAAGCAGCAGTGCACCAGGAGGTACGTTTTCAGAGTGGTGTAAAAAGGGGGATTGGCCTCCGACCACTCTCAACAATCCAGCTGTGTGGAGCTTACTAGAGATAACAGGAGGGCTGGTTGGCCCACAGGGACCCTCAGGAGGCAAGGGGACTTCATCCCCCAACCAAGAGTGCACCAGGAGGCACATTTGCAGAGTGGTGGAGAAAGGGGGCGTGGCCTGTGTTCACCTCTCAGCAATCCCACTATCTGGGGATTACTGGTGGTGTCACGTAGTTTAGTTGGCCCCTAAGGACCCCCAGCATCGAAGGAGACTTTAATCCCCATCCAAGAGCGCGCCAGGGAATGTGTTTGCAGAATGGTGGTCAAAGGGGGCATGGCCTGCTATGAGAACTTACCAATGCTGCTGTGTGGGACTTACTGGAGGTAATAGGAGGGGTATTTGGCCCCCAAGGACGTCCTTGGGGGCCAACTACCCCTCCTGTTACCTCCAGTAAGTCCCACACAGTGGGATTGCTGAGAGGTCTTTGGAGGCCACGCCCCCTTTCTCCACCACTCTACAAATGTGCCTCGTGGCACACTACGGGTTGGGGGATGAAGTCCACTTTACTCCTGTGGGACTTTGGGGGCCAAGAAGCCCTCCTGGTTCCTCCTGTAAGTCCTACGCAGCAGAATTCCTGAGCGCTGGTCGGAGGCCGAGGCCCCTTTCTGCACCACTCTACAAACGCGACTACTACGTTATAGTTATAAATTAGCATTTAAAAAACCTTAGAAATTTATTGAAAAAACCATATGTTTCAGGGACGTTATAGTTAGTATTTAGCATTTAAAAAGCCTTTGAAATTCACTGAAAAAACCATAGGTTTCAGGGACGTTATAGTTAGTAATTAGCATTTAAAAAACCTTTGAAATTCACTGAAAAAACCATAGGTTTCAGGGATGTTATAGTTAGAAATTAGCATTTAAAAAACCTTGGAAATTCACTGAAAAAACCACAGGTTTCAGGGATGTTATAGTTAGTTGGACATTTCACTCATACAAAACCAGAGAAATTCAGCCATTATAGTTAGCTGAGCTAACTATAACTCACGCCCCCGGAATGCACTGCTGATGATGTCACATATTACATCACTCATGACATGGTCAGTAACATCACTCATGACATCTCAAATGACATCACTGATGACATCACTGATGACATCATCCACTTAATATCTGATGCACCTTCATCATTGTAGGACTATCCAAATGAAGTCCTCTTTTCTCTGCCTTGTAATTGAAAGTATATACGTAATTCAACCCCACACCTCAGTGAGTGAGCAAGCCTGCTGTGACAGGCGAAACGCGTTAATGAGATTAAATAAGACCTGGTGGTGAAATATACCCTCTTGTGTGATCGTCTAATTTGCAATTTGGGAGATATATATATATATATTCACTGAAAAAACCATAGGTTTCAGACACGTTATAGTTAGAAATTAGCATTTAAAAAACCTTTGAAATTCACTGAAAAAACCATAGGTTTTAGGGACAGTTATAGTTTGTTGGACATTTCACTCGTACAAAACCATAGAAATTCCCCCGTTATAGTTAGTTCAGCTAACTATAACTCGTGCCCCGCAATGCACTGCTGATGACGTCACATATTACATCACTCATGACATGGTCAGTGACATCACTGATGACATCACTGATGACATTTCAAATGACATCACTGATGACATCACTGATGTCATCATCCAGTGACTGTGTGTTTCTGTAAAGTTTAAATATGTTTAATATATATATAGGGAAAGGCGTATTGAAGAATGAGTGGGTGTATAAGTATCTGAATGGATGATTTAGTACGTGAGTGACTGACTCTACAAGTGAGTGATTAAATGTATCTTACTGAATGCATGGGTTAGTGACTAAACTGTGTGAATGTCTGTATCCGTCTGTCTGTTGGTTTGTAAGCGGCTGCATGGCTTTCTGAATAGCTACATGAGTGTCTACATGAGTTATTGATTGATTGTTGAGTATCTGTATGGGTGCCTGAGTGTTTGTGTGGGTGGGGTGTGTGTGACTCTGTGCATAGATGTGTGAGTTGGTGATTCACTGGGTGATGGTTTCAAGAGTGCATATGTGATGGACTGTATGGGTGGGTGAGTGTGTGTATGGGTGTGTTAGTGATTGAATGTATATCTCAGTGGTACATGTGTGAGTAACTACATATGTGAAAGGCAGTATATATGTGTGTTGGAGTATATAAATGGCTATAAGTGAGAGTGTGTGATTGTGAGAGTGGCTGTATGGATGAGTGTGTACTTGTATCAGTGATTGTATAAGAGCGTAAGAATGTGCTAGTATTTGTATGAGTAAGTGAGTTGGTGTGTGTATAACTGTATAGGTGAGTAAATGGGTGTGTGATTAAGTTTTTTGCATGACTGACTAGGTGTGTGAGTACCTCTATGGATGAGTGGCGGTGTGTGAGTGTTTATATAGGTGTATGAGTGCATATGATAGTCCTGTACTGAGTGACTAAGTATGAGTGACTGTACGGGTGAGTGAGTGGATGTGTGTGTAGACCTAAGAATCAGTGAGTGGGTATGTAGTTTTTGGTGTTGGAGTGTCTATGGTTTTGAGAATGGCAGTCTGTAATTTAGAGTGGGTGTATCAAAAGTTATATTAGGGTGTGAGAAGATGCATGAAATTATCACATGGATGATGTCATCAGTGATGTCATTTGAGATGTCATCAGTGATGTCATCAGTGATGTCACTGACCATGTCATGAGTGATGTAATATGTGACGTCATCAGCAGTGCATTGTGGGCGCGAGTTATAGTTAGCTGAACTAACTATAACGGGGGAATTTCTATGGTTTTGTACGAGTGAAATGTCCAACTAACTATAACTGTCCCTAAAACCTATGGTTTTTTCAGTGAATTTCAAAGGTTTTTTAAATGCTAATTTCTAACTATAACGTGTCTGAAACCTATAGTTTTTTCAGTGAATTTCAAAGGTTTTTTAAATGCTAATTTCTAACTATAACATGCCTGAAACCTATGATTTTTTAAGTGAATTTCAAAGGTTTTTTTAAATGCTAGTTTCTAACTATGCCTACAGAGGTAGGACATGTGAAGAAAGAAGAAAAAACGCACAGAAAGAAGCAAAAGATGTGCAGAAAGAACCAACAGAGGAGCAGAAAGAGGCCTTGTTGCAAAATCATCCTGTGCCCACAAATTTTTCAGACGGGTACTGGTGGTAACTGACTCTGACTAACCAGAGCCAGTGCTATGCTAAAAGACACTTAGAATACAGTGAAAACACCTACATACACTAGGGAACACTATGCGTTGGGGTACTCCTGTGATTAACATGACCTCCTCTGCAAGTCCCTAGTACATAATAGGGCAGGGGGATTAAAACTACCTCTTAAAACGCGCTACAGGGCGCGTTTGCACAGTGGTGAAGGGAGGGGGGCCTGAGGTGACATGTGTGCAAACGCACCCGTGGCACGTTTTAAGTTGAGGGATTAAGTCCCTTGAATTCTGAGGGTCCCTGGGGCCCAACTAGCCCCCCAGGAACCTACAGTTAGGACCACAGAGCTGAGTTGCAGAGAGGCGTTCCGAGGCCACGCACCTTTTTTCACCTCTCTGCAACGCAACTCTGTTGTGCTTACTGAAGGTACCTGGTGGGCTAGTTGGCCCCAGGGTCCCTCAGGATTCAAAGGGAATTAATTCCCCAACTTAAAACGCACCACAGGGCGTGTTTGCGCACATGTCACCTGAGGCCGCGCCCCCTCCCTTCACCACTGTGCAAACGCGCCCCGTGGTGCGTTTTAAGTTGGGGGATTAGGTCACCTTGAATCCTGAGGGTCCCTGGAGCCCAACTAGCCCACTAGGTACTTCCAGTAAGCACCACAGGCCTGCGTTGCTACGCCTGTAACAAATTGTGCAGTTGTGTTTAGGTAGTGAAGAGGGTCGTGCTGGGGGTAGTGTTTTAGGGTTTAGGGTAGTGCAGTGGTGTTTGTGTAGTGTAGGGGGTCATGCTGGGGGTAGATTTAGGGTTTAGGGTAGTGCAGTGGTATTTGGGTAGTGTAGGGAGTCGTGCTGGGGGAGTGTTTTAGGGTTTAGGGTAGTGCAGTGGTGTTTGGGTAGTGTAGGGGTCGTGCTGGGGGTAGTGTTTTAGGGTTTAGGGTAGTGCAGTGGTGTTTGGGTAGTGTAGGGGGTCGTGCTGGGGGTAGTGATTTAGGGTAGTGCCGTGGTGTTTGGGTAGTGTAGGGGGTACTGCTGGGGGAAGTGTTTTAGGGTTTAGGTTAGTGCAGTGGTGTTTCGGTAGTGTAGGGGTACTGCTGGGGGTAGTGTTTTAGGGTTTAGGGTAGTGCAGTGGTGTTTGTGTAGTGTAGGGGTAGTGTTTTAGGGTTTAGGGTAGTGCAGTGGTGTTTGTGTAGTGTAGGAGGTCGTGTTTTAGGGTTTAGGGTAGTGCAGTGGTCTTTGGGTAGTGTAGGGAGTCGTGCGGGGTAGTTTTTTAGGGTTTAGGGTAGTGTAGGGGGTCATGCGGGGGGTAGTGTTTTAGGGATTCGGGTAGTGCATTGGTGTTTGGGTAGTGTAGGGGGTCATGCGGGGGGTAGTGTTTTAGGGTTTAGGGCAGTGCAGTGGTGTTTGGGTAGTGTAGGGGGTCATGCTGTGGGGAGTGTTTTAGGGTTTAGGGCTGTGCAGTGGTGTTCGGGTAGTGTAGGGGGTCGTGCTGGGGGGAGTGTTTTAGGGTTTAGGGCAGTGCAGTGGTGTTCGGGTAGTGTAGGGGGTCATGCTGGGGGAGTGTTTGAGGGTTTAGGGCAGTGCAGTCGTGTTCGGGTAGTGTAGGGGGTTGTGCTGGGGGTAGTATTTTAGGGTTTAGGGTAGTGCAGTGGTGTTTGGGTAGTGTAGGGGGTTGTGCTGGGGGTAGTGTTCTAGGGTTTAGGGCAGTGCAGTGGTGTTTGGGCAGTGTAGGGGGTAATGCTGGGGGTGGTGTTTTAGGGTTTAGGGCAGTGCAGTGGTGTTCGGGCAGTGTAGGGGGTCGTGCTGGAGGTGGTGTTTCAGGGTTTAGGGCAGTGCAGTGTTGTCCGGGCAGTGTAGGGGGTGGTGTTTCAGGGTTTAGGGCAGTGCAGTGGTGTTCGGGCAGTGTAGGGGGTCATGCAGGGGGTGGTGTTTCAGGGTTTAGGGCAGTGGTGTTCGGGCAGTGTAGGGGGTCATGCTGGGGGTGGTGTTTCAGGGTTTGGGGCAGTGCAGTCGTGTTCAAGCAGTAAAGGGGGTCGTGCTGGGGGTGGTGTTTCAGTGTTTAGGGCAGTGCAGTGGTGTTCGGGCAGTGTAGTGGGCGGTGCAGGGGGTGGTGTTTCAGGGTTTAGGGCAGTGCAGTGGTGTTCGGGCAGTGTAGGGGGTGCTGCAGGGGGTGGTGTTTCAGGGTTTAGGGCAGTGCAGTGGTGTTCGGGCAGTGTAGGGGTCATGCAGGGGGTGGTGTTTCAGGGTTTAGGGCAGTGCAGTGGTGTTCGGGCAGTGTAGGGGGTCGTGCTGGGGCTGGTGTTTCAGGGTTTAGGGCAGTACAGTGGTGTTCGGGCAGTGTAGGGGGTCGTGCTGGGGCTGGTGTTTCAGGGTTTAGGGCAGTGCAGTGGTGTTCGGGCAGTGTAGGGGGTCGTGCTGGGGCTGGTGTTTCAGGGTTTAGGGCAGTGGAGTGGTGTTCGGGCAGTGTAGGTGGTCGTGCTGGGGCTGGTGTTTCAGGGTTTAGGGCAGTGCAGTGGTGTTCGGGCAGTGTAGGGGGTCATGCTGGGGCTGGTGTTTCAGGCTTTAGGGCAGTGCAGTGGTGTTTGGGCAGTGTAGGGGGTCTTGCTGGGGCTGGTGTTTCAGAGTCTAGGGCAGTGCAGTGGTGTTCGGGCAGTGTAGGGGGTCTTGCTGGGGCTGGTGTATCAGGGTTTAGGGCAGTGCAGTGGTGTTCGGGCAGTGTAGGGGGTCGTGCTGGGGGTGGTGTTTCAGGGTTTAGGGCAGTGCAGTGGTGTTTGGGCAGTGTAGGGGGTCATGCTGGGGCTAGTGTTTCAGGGTTTAGGGCAGTGCAGTGGTGTTTGGGCAGTGTAGGGGGTCATGCTGGGGCTAGTGTTTCAGGATTTAGGGCAGAGCAATGGTGTTCAGGCAGTGTAGGGGGTTTTGCTGGAGGTGGTGTTTCAGGGTTTAGGGCAGTGCAGTGGTGTTCGTGCAGTGTAGGGGGTGGTGTTTCAGGGTTTAGGGCAGTGGTGTTCAGGCAGTGTATGGGGTCTTGCTGGGGTTGATGTTTCAGGGCTTAGGGCAGTGCAGTGGTGTTCGGGCAGTGTAGGGGGTCGTGCTGGGGGTGGTGTTTCAGGGTTTAGGGCAGTGCAGTGGTGTTCCGGCAGTGTAGGAGGTCGTGCAGGGGGTGGTGTTTCAGGGTTTAGGGCAGTGCAGTGGTGTTCGGGCAGTGTAGGGGGTCGTGCAGGGGGTGGTGTTTCAGGGTTTAGGGCAGTGCAGTGGTGTTTGGGCAGTGTAGGGGGTCGTGCAGGGGTGGTGTTTCAGGGTTTAGGGCAGTGCAGTGGTGTTCGGCCAGTGTAGGTGGTCTTGCTGGGGGTGGTGTTTCAGGCTTTAGTGCAGTGGTGTTCGGGCAGTGTAGGGGGTCTTGCTGGGGGTGGTGTTTCAGGGTTTAGGGCAGTGCAGTGGTGTTCGGGCAGTGTAGGGGTCTTGCTGGGGCTGGTGTTTCAGGGTTTAGGGCAGTGCAGTGGTGTTCGGGCAGTGTAGGGGGTCGTGCTGGGGCTGGTGTTTGAGGGTTTAGGGTAGTGCAGTGGTGTTCGGGCAGTGTAGGGGGTCATGCTGGGGCTGGTGTTTCAGGGTTTAGGGCAGTGCAGTGGTTTTCGGGCAGTGTAGGCGGTCGTGCTGGGGCTGGTGTTTCAGGGTTTAGGGCAGTGCAGTGGTGTTTGGGCAGTGTAGGGGGTCGTGCTGGGGGTGGTGTTTCAGGGTTTAGGGCAGTGCAGTGGTGTTCGGGCAGTGTAGGGGGTCGTGCTGGGGCTGGTGTTTTATGGTTTAGGGCAGTGCAGTGGTGTTCGGGCAGTGTAGGGGTCGTGCTGGGGGTGGTGTTTCAGGGTTTAGGGCAGTGCAGTGGTGTTCGGGCAGTGTAGGGGGTCATGCTGGGGGTGGTGTTTCAGGGTTTAGGGCAGTGCAGTGGTGTACGGGCAGTGTAGGGGTCTTGCTGGGGGTGGTGTTTCAGGGTTTAGGGCAGTGGTGTTCGGGCAGTGTAGGGGTCTTGCTGGGGGTAGTGTTTTGGGGTTTAGGGCAGTGCAGTGGTGTTCGTGCAGTATAGGGGGTCATGCTGGGGGTGGTGTTTCAGGGTTTAGGGCAGTGCAGTAGTGTTCGGGCAGTGTAGGGGATCGTGCAGGGGTGGTGTTTCAGGGTTTAGGGCAGTGCAGTGGTGTTCGGGCAGTGTAGGGGGTCGTGCTGGGGGTGGTGTTTCAGGGTTTAGGGCAGTGCAGTGGTGTTCGGGCAGTGTAGGGGGTCGTGCAGGGAGTGGTGTTTCAGGGTTTAGGGCAGTGCAGTGGTGTTCGGGCAGTGTAGGGGGTCTTGCTGGGGGTAGTGTTTCAGGGTTTAGGGCAGTGCAGTGGTGTTCGTGCAGTGTAGGGGGTCGTGCTGGGGATGGTGTTTCAGGTTTAGGGCAGTGGTGTTCGGGCAGTGTAGGGGTCTTGCTGGGGGTGGTGTTTCAGGGTTTAGGGCAGTGCAGTGGTGTTCGGGCAGTGTAGGGGGTCTTGCTGGGGGTAGTGTTTCAGGGTTTAGGGCAGTGCAGTGGTGTTCGTGCAGTGTAGGGGTCGTGCTGGGGATGGTGTTTCAGGGTTTAGGGCAGTGCAGTGGTGTTCGGGCAGTGTAGGGGGTCGTGCAGGGGTGGTGTTTCAGGGTATAGGGCAGTGCAGTGGTGTTCGGGCAGTGTAGTGGGTCTTGCTGGGGGTAGTGTTTCAGGGTTTAGGGCAGTGCAGTGGTGTTCGTGCAGTGTAGGGGGTCGTGCTGGGGATGGTGTTTCAGGGTTTAGGGAAGTGCAGTGGTGTTCGGGCAATGTAGGGGGTCATGCAGGGGGTGGTGTTTCAGGGTATAGAGCAGTGCAGTGGTGTTCGGGCAGTGTAGGGGGTCGTGCTGAGTAATACGTAACTGAACCAAGGCATG
>CAWUFW010022358.1:0-97376 GCA_963921515.1 Calotriton arnoldi | reverse complement strand
TACTTCGTTCAATTCAATAGTACTAAACACTATCACCAGCATGACCCCCTACACTACTCAAACACCACTGCACTACCCTAAACCCTAAAACATTACCCCAGCAGGACCCCCTACACTACCCATACACCACTGCACTACCCTAAATCCTAAAACACTACCTCCAGCACGACCCCCCTACACTACTGCACTACCCTAAACCCTAAAACACTACCCCCAGCATGACCCCCTACACTACCCAAACACCACTGCACTACCCTAAACCCTAAAACACTACCCCCAGCACGACCACTTACACCACCCAAACACCACTGCACTACCCTAAACCCTAGAAAAGAAACCCCACCCCATGCCCAATCCCCTTACCTCTCACTCCTCATGGTTCCTCTCTCCTCGTGGTTCCTGCTTCACGTCATCTCTGAGGGGTGGTGCACGTCGTTGTGAGGAAACGGAACAGCCTCTGTTTCCATACAACGACATGGATTGTCTACATGTTTTTTAGAACGCATGGTCATTTACCATACATACCTTTACAACAAAATTCGTTGTAAAGGCATGCGTGGTAAATGACCATGCGTTCTAAAAAAATGCGTAGTAATGACTTCGTGATGTACAACGCATGCATGGTAATGCATGCGTTGTAATGGTATCGCAAAGTAAAAAAGTCGTTCTAACGGCTGTTTACCGAGCGAAGCTGGCCCCTGTTCTTCAGTGAGACGTTTATTTGATTAATTAGGAGGAAGGAATGTGTTTTTTTTACCGAAAAGTGCATTCCCGGCTGTTGTATTGTGAAAGTGTCCGCGTGGCCTGGTTTCACTTCCGGTGAGAGAGTGGAAGAGTTGGTTTGGATCTAAAGGAGTTCTGTTGTTGGACGGGGCCGGCGCGACATGTCATCAGAAAACATAGCTAATGGAAAGCGTCCTCCCTGAAGTGTGGAGCAGTGCCATGAGAGGTCAACGAGTGTGCGTCCCACTGCAGTATGACCGTACCGCGTGACCCATGTGCCGCCTTCAGGGTACGGGAGGCAGAAGCGGCATCGCAGATCCTCTTGAAGACCGTTGTAGTTCTAATTCTACATTTTGGTACTAGGGCATTTTAACTTCGTTGTTCCTGCCAGATACAAAGAGAAGATCCTGTGTTATTCAGTGTCCTCATTACCTTTTTTGTGGGATGTGGTGCTTGTCACTTCGCTGCCCCGCTGGTGCACACGACTGGGCACCCCACCTCGTGTGCCATCTGCAGGGCCTCTGCCCTCGGATCACTGGTTTCGGTTTCTGGAGTGGCAACATAAACAGTTGCTCCCAAAGGACTAGCCTGAACACTTAGGTGAATATCCCCTGCACCAGCATTCCACAGAAATTCTTTCCTAGCTCTCCCACGTCAACGAGCATGGCTCCGCTCGCGACACCGTATGACGTCATCGGAGCCATAAGAGGACCTCGTCGGCGTGCTGACGTCAGTTCCACCCATTTTTTCCGTGCCACCGAGGCAAACAGGGGACCGAGACATTTTCACATGTATACATAGTATAATAAATATATATATATTCACTGAAAAAACCATAGTTAGTTGGACATTTCACTCGTACAAAACCATAGAAATTCCCCCGTTATAGTTAGTTCAGCTAACTATAACTCGCGCGCCCGCAATGCACTGCTGATGACGCCACATATTACATCACTCATGACATGGTCAGTGACATCACTCATGACATCACTGATGACATCTCAAATGACCTCACTGATGACATCACTGATGACATCATCCAGTGAATGTGTGTTTTTCTGAAAATTAAATATGTTTTATATATGTATATCTCAAGGTCGATGGAAGAATAAATGGGTATATAAGTGTCTAAATGTATGATTTTTTTTGTAAAATTGATTGTATAACTGACTAAGTGTATCTTAGTGAATACATGGGTTAGTGAGTAATGTTTAAATATGAAAATATCTGTATCAGTCTCTCACTTTGTGTATAAGTGGCTGCATGGGGTGGTGAGTAGCTACATGAGTGTCTATATGGGTTATTAGTTGGTTTTTTGAGTATCAGTATGAGTGTCTGTATGGTTCGATGGGGGGTATTACTTAGTGCATAGATGCATGAATGAGTGACTCACTGTATGTGTTGAAGACAGCATGTGTGCAGGACTGTATAGGTGGATGAGTATGTGTATGGGTGTGTTAGTGAGTGAATGACTGTCTCAATAGTGTCTTTATGAGTAACTACATATGTTTTAAACTAGTATATGTGAGTATTGGTGTATATAAGTGAGTATATGTGAGAGTGAGAGATTGGAAGAGTTCCTGTACAAATAAGTAGGTGTTTCTATAAGTGATTGTTTAAGAGAGTAAGTATGTGTAAGTTTCTGTAGAAGTAAGTGTGGTAGTGTGTGTATAACTGTATATGCAAGTAAATGGATGTTTGATACCTTGTTTGCATGTGTGACTATGTGTGTGAGTAACTCTATGGATGAGTGGCGGTGTGTAACAGGATGTATAGGTGTATGAGTACATATGATGAGTGAGTACATGTATGAGTGACTGTATAGGGACTGTTGGTGAATGAGTGGATGTGTGTGTAGATCTTGGAATTACTGAATAGGTGTGTTGTAACTGGTATTGGTATGTCCATTGTTTTGAAAATGTTAGTTTGTATTTTTGAGTGTGTGTATCAAAGGTTATATTAGGGTGAGAGGATGTCTGCCACTCTATCACAAGGATGATGTCATCAGTGATGTCATCAGTGATGTCATGAGTGATGTCACTGACCATGTCATGAGTGATGTAATATGTGACGTCATCAGCAGTGCATTGCGGGCAGCGCGAGTTATAGTTAGCTGAACTAACTATAACGGGGGAATTTCTATGGTTTTGTACGAGTGAAATGTCCAACTAACTATAACGCCCCTGAAACCTATGGTCTTTTCAGTGAATTTCTAAGTTTTTTTAAATGCTAATTTCTAACTATAACGTGCCTGAAACCCATGGTTTTTTCAGTGAATATATATATATATACTTGAAGATGAAGGATCACAAGAAAACAACAGCCAGCCAGGGCAAATATCTGGATCCCAAAGGATACAATGAGTCACAAAGAAATAAAATATCCAAGAAAGAAGTGACTCAACCTGAGGAAGGCGGAAGCTGAAACGTTGTAGTGAAAATATATTTTTGTTCTTTGGTGAATCTATCTGTTTGAGTCACTTCTTTCTTGGATATATATATATATATATATATATATATATATATATATATATATTCACTGAAAAAACCATAGGTTTTAGGGACAGTTATAGTTAGTTGGACATTGCACTCGTACAAAACCCGTGAAATTCCCCCGTTATAGTTAGTCCAGCTAACTATAACTCGCGCCCCCGCAATGCACTGCTGATGACGTCACATATTACATCACTCATGACATGGTCAGTGACATCACTGATGACATCACTGATGACATCATCCAGTGACTGTGTGTTTCTGTAAAGTTTAAATATTTTTAATATATATAGGAAAAGACATATTGAAGAATGAGTGGGTGTGTAAGTGTCTGTATGGATGATTTAGTAGGTGCGTGACTGACTCTATAAGTGAGTGATTTAACGTATCTTACTGAATGCATGGGTTAGTGACTAAACTGGGTGAATGTCTGTATCCGTCTGTCTGTTGCTGTGTAAGTGGCTGCATGTGTTTGTGAATAGCTACATGAGTGTCTATATGAGTTATTGAATGCTTGTGTGAGTATCTGTATGGGTGCCTGAGTGTTTGTGTGGGAGGGGTGTGTGCGACTCTGTGCATAGATGTGTGAGTGAGTGATTCACTGGGTGGATGGTTTAAAGAGTGCATCTGTGATAGACTGTGTGGGTGGGTAAGTGTGTGTAAGAGTGTGTTAGTGAGTGAATGTATGTCCCAGTGGTACATGTGTGAGTAACTACATATGTGAAAGGCAATATATATGTGTGTTGGAGTATATAAATAGCTATAAGCGAGAGTGAGTGATTGTGATAGTGGCTGTATGGATGAGTGTGTGCTTGTATCAGTGATTGTATAAGAGCGTAAGAATGTGCTAGTATTTGTATGAGTAAGTGAGCTGGTGTGTGTATAACTGTATAGGTGAGTAAATGGTAGTGTGTTTAATTATTTGCATGACTGACTAGGTGTGTGAGTACCTCTATGGATGAGTGGCGGTGTTTGAGTGTCTATATAGGAGTATGAGTGCATATGATAGTCCTGTACTGAGTGACCGTAAGTATGAGTGACTGTACGGGTGAGTGAGTGGATGTGTGCGTAGACCTAAGAATCAGTGAGTGGGTATGTAGTTATTGGTGTTGGAGTGTCTATGGTTTTGCGAATGGCAGTCTGTAATTTAGAGTGGGTGTATCAAAGGTTATATTAGGGTGTGAGAAGATGCATGAAATTATCACATGGATGATGTCATCAGTGATGTCATCAGTGATGTCATTTGAGATGTCATCTGAGATGTCATCAGTGATGTCACTGACCATGTCATGAGTGATGTAATATGTGACGTCATCAGCAGTGCATTGCGGGGCGCGAGTTATAGTTAGCTGGACTAACTATAACGGGGAATTTCACGGGTTTTGTACGAGTGCAATGTCCAACTAACTATAACTGTCCCTAAAACCTATGGTTTTTTCAGTGAATTTCAAAGGTTTTTTAAATGCTAATTTGTAACTATAACGTCCCTGAAACCTATGGTTTTTTCAGTGAATTTCAAAGGTTTTTTAAATGCTAATTTGTAACTATAACATGTCTGAAACCTACGGTTTTTTCAGTGAATTTCAAAGGTTTTGTAAATGACAATTTTTAAATGTATTAATTGTTATATAAAAAAATTTCATACTGATTTACTACATTTTTAGAAACAATTTTTTTACATATTTTATTTTTTAAATTACATTGTAATTACATTATACATTACATTACAAAAAATACTTTCTCAGAATGAATTACTTTAGTTTAAATACTTTGCACATAGGCAATAGACTTTTAAGTACAGTAGTTACAGTTGTTGCAATGGGCAACACATTTTCAAACACAATGCAACATTCAGCTCAATGTGAATTTCTAGTTAAATGCAATTAGTTACTTTATGGATTACTTTTCTAACCACAGGACTGGATCCTAGATTCAGTCCTGGGACATCTCCTGTAAACAGTTGAGTAAAAGCGTTTTGGTTACAGTCGTGATTTTTAAGGAATATTATTGTACTTTAAAAGTTGACACTTAGAAACTTTTTCTCATAGAATCACCAATGTTATCCTATGGAAGGAAATTCACTTAGAAGGTAAAAACTGTTATCGTTACTTTTTCTTACTCAGTGTTGGATCCTGGATCCAGCACTGGTGCATCTCCTGTAAACAGTTGAAAGAATGCGTTTAAGTCATACAGGCGATTTTTAGGCATATTTGTAGTTTGTGAAAATCGACACTTTGAAACTTTTCTGCTGAAAACCAGACAATGGATTCCTATGTAAGAAAATATAAGTTACTGGTAAGTACGGTTAAAAGTACTTTTCAGGGTCAGTGCTGGGCTAAAAGATGCAGCACTGGGTTCTCTCCTGATAACAGGTGAGTAAATTGGAATTCGTACTTTCGTTGATTTTAGAGGAATATTATAAAGTTCCAAAACTCCACACTTAGAAGAATTTCCAAGTGAAACCAGTCAATGTTAGCCTATGAAGGAAATTCAAGTTACCGGTAAGTACGGTTAAAATTACTTTTCAGGACCAGTACTGGGCTGAAAGATGCAGCACTGAGGTCTCTCCTGATAACAGGTGAGTAAATCAGAATTCGGATTTCGGCTGATTTTAGAGGAATATTTGTATGTTTCAAAAATCAACACAGAAACTTTTTCAGCAAAAAGCAGGCAATGATATCCTATGGAAGGAAATTCAAGTTACTGGTAAGTACGGTTAAAATTACTTTTGAGGATCAGTACTGGGCTGAAAGATGCAGCACTGAGGTCTCTCCTGATAACAGGTGAGTAAATCGGAATTCGTATTTCGGCTGATTTTAGAGGAATATTTTAAAGTTCCAAAACTCCACACTTAGAAGAATTTCCAAGTGAAACCAGTCAATGTTAGCCTATGGAAGGAAATTCAAGTTACTGGTAAGTACGGTTAAAATTACTTTTCAGGACCAGTACTGGGCTGAAAGATACAGCACTGAGGTCTCTCCTTATAACAGGTGAGTAAATCGGTATTCGTATTTAGGCTGATTTTAGAGGAATATTTGTATGTTTCAAAAATCAACACTTAGAAACTTTTTCAGCAAAAAGCAGGCAATGATATCCTATGGAAGGAAATTCAACTTACTGGTAAGTACGGTTAAAATTACTTTTGAGGATCAGTACTGGGCTGAAAGATGCAGCACTGAGGTCTCTCCTGATAACAGGTGAGTAAATCGGAATTCGTATTTCGGCTGATTTTAGAGGAATATTTTAAAGTTCCAAAACTCCACACTTAGAAGAATTTCCAAGTGAAACCAGTCAATGTTAGCCTATGGAAGGAAATTCAAGTTACTGGTAAGTACGGTTAAAATTACTTTTCAGGGTCAGTTCCTGGGCTAAAAGGTGCAGCACTGGGTTTTCTCCTGATAACAGGTGAGTAAGTCGGAATTCGGATTTCGGCTGATTTTAGAGGAATATTTGTATGTTTCAAAAATCAACACTTAGAAACTTTTTCAGCAAAAAGCAGGCAATGATATCCTTTGGAAGGAAATTCAAGTTACTGGTAAGTACGGTTAAAATTACTTTTCAGGACCAGTACTGGGCTGAAAGATGCAGCACTGAGGTCTCTCCTTATAACAGGTGAGTAAATCGGAATTCGTATTTCGGATGATTTTAGAAGAATATTTGCACAATGGTGAAGGGAGGGGTGGGGCCTGAGGTGACATCTGTGCAAACGCGCCCGTGGCGCGTTTTAAGTTGGGGATTAAGTCCCCTTGAATCCTGAGGGTCCCTAGGGGCCAACTAGCCCACCAGGAACCTCCAATATGCGCCAGGGGCTGCGTTGCAGAGACGTGTAGAGAGGCCACACCCCTTTTACACCTCTCTGCAACGCAGCTCTGTGGCGCTTTCTGGATGTACCTGTTGGGCTAGTTGGCCCCCAGGGACCCTCAGGATTGAAGGGATTTAATTCCCCATCTTAAAACGCGCCACGGGGCCTGTTTGCACACATGTCACCTGAAGCCCCGCCCCCTCCCTTCACCACTGTGCAAACGCGCCCGTGGCGCGTTTTAAGTTGGGGGATTAAGTCCCCTTGAATCCTGAGGGTCCCCGGAGTCCAACTAGCCCACCATATACCTCCAAAAGCGCCACAGAGCTGCGTTGCAGAGAGGTGTAAAAGGGGCATGGCCTCTGTACACCTCTCTGCAAGGCAGCCCCTGGCGCATACTGGAGGTTCCTGGTGGGCTAGTTGGCCCCAGGACCCCAGTATTCAAGGGAATCGTTCCCCTCTGCAAACGCGCCAGGGCGCGTTTGCAGAGTGGTGAAGGAAGGGGCGGGGCCTGCGGGCCCGATCGTTTAAAAAAAAAAAATTTTTTGTCCCCTGAAGGGGGGCTGTGTGGCCCCCCTTCCTTTTTCCTGTTTTTGGGCCCTGGGGACCCCATCCCCCAGGGCCTTAACCCTTTTTTAACATTTTTATTTAAAAAAAAAAACAGGAAGGGGGCCGCGTGGCCCCCTTCCCTGGGCCTGTATTGGCCCCGGGACCCCATCCCCTGGGGCATGGCCTCGATTTTTGTTTTATTCTTTGGAGGGGGCTGCGTGGCCCCCTCCTCTGGCCATTTAAGGCCCCGGGACCCCATCCCCGGGGCCGGCCACTACCTCTTTTTAAATTTTTTTTTTTTAAACTTTGGGGAGGGGGGCCGCGTGGCCCCCTCCCGGGCCACTACTTGCCCCGTGGACCCCATCCCCGGGGCTGGCCCTCTCCCGTTGGGGACTGTGGGGGTCCCCAATCCCCACAGTCCCGCCGGCTCCCGTGTCCCTTGGGAGCCGGCATTGCTTTACACATGGGGAGCAGCTAACATGCTGCTCCCCATGTGGAAAGCTAGTGTGCTTGGATATTGGAAGAGAGAGCAGGTTTCCTGCTCTCTCTTCCAATATCCAAAGCAGTTTAGCTATGGCAGGACGGGAGCCGCGAGGCTCCCGTCCTGCCATAGCAAACTACAGTGTCCCGGGGGTAGGCACCCCAGGACACTGCAGGAGCCGGCCCTGGGGGTGGTGGTCCCCAGGGCCATCAAGGGCTCCAGGAGGGGCCGCGCGGCCCCCTCCCATTCAGTTCACAGCCCCGGGAGGTGGTGGTCCCGGGGCTCTGGAGGTCCGTAACGGACCCCCATATTTAAATGTTTAGTGCCCCGGGGAGGTGGCGGTCCTCGGGTCGTGTGGGGGCTGGAGCCCCCCACACAGGTTTTTCAATTTATTAAAAAAAGCCCCGGGAGGTGGTGGTCCCCGGGGCTGCGGGAGGGCTCAGAGCCCTCCCGCACCATTTTAAAAAAAAGCCCCAGGGGTGGCGGTCCCCGGGGCTTGGGGAGCCCTTTGAGGCCCCCACACGATTAAATTATCCCCCCACCATGCCCCCGGGACTTGGGCCACCCGGGGGCAAAATACAAGACCGCGCTTCGATTTTTTGTTTTTTTCGGCAGGATTCGCGCACCCTGAGCGCATCCTGCCGATTTTTTAAATTTTTTTTTTTTTTTTTTTGCCCAGGGGTCCTTGTGGGACCCCCTGAGCAAACCTAGGGGGTCAGGGTGTTTCTACCCTCTTTGTGCGCTTTGCGCACTTGTTTCTGTCCCTCGGTTCTACCGAGGGACAAAATGGCTGCCAACATTTTCTGAATCGGAATGTTGACAGCCAGCTGACAGCCAATTAACATGCAGCTCGTGATCGGGAGGGTACGCGGACCCTACTCGGCCATAGATATCACTATCTTTTTACTTTTAATTTTCTCAGCAACTACTGAACGGATTTACACCATTTAACAAAAAGGGTTCTTTCTGAACCAAGAACTACCTCTTTGCCAAATTTGGTGTAATTCCGTTCAGCAGTTCGGGCTGTAGCCGTGTCTAAAGTTTCCTATGGAAAATTGCATGGGGAAATCGCGTTTTGGGACCCCCTTTTTCTCGGCCCCGCTAGACGAATCCCCCGAGACTTTCAGGGTAGGAGCGGACCGGAGCGGGCCATAAAGTTTGAAAATTTTGCGAAGATACGTCATCCAGCAAGAGAGTTATTTCAAATAGAATGTCGCGGATTTCCTATGGATAATAGGTTGTAACTATAACTATCTACTGGCGACCGCCAGTAGATAATATATATATATATATATATATATATATATATATATATATATTATATATATGAATGGTCTCACTCCTTCATCTAGACTAACCCTGGGCGAAGTACTACGCTACGCTCGCGTAGTTTGCGAAGTTTGCGCTACTTCGCACTACGCGAATTGCACGTAGCACAGTGCAAACACGCGTAGCGTAGCGGTCATTTTTTGCTTGCTCGTGGTCCTCAACGTCAAGTTGGCGACCGCGAGCAAGCAAATGACATCCCGGCGAGACTTTTTCCTCGTTCGCGATCAGCAACATCAAGTTGCCGATCGCGAGCGTGGAAAATAAACCTCCCGGCGAGATTCTCAACGCGGGAGGTCAGGTTTCTCATTGCGAGTGGTCGCGTATGCTCGCGACCGCTCGCGATGAGAAACTACCAGTCCGCGTTGAGAAAGCTGCCTCTCGAGTAGAAATCTACACGAGCGGCAGAAAACAACCGCTTGCACTGTGCAAGATGCGGTTTGCACTGATTGCACAGTGCGGACAAGCATCCGGCACTGTGCAATCAGTGCGAACAGCATTTTGCACAGTGCACTACGCAGTTCGCGTAGCTACGCGTAGCTCGCGTAATGTGAAGTGTACTTCACGTAGCTACGCGTAGCGCTACTACACGAACTACGCCCAGGGTTAATCTAGACACAAACCGGCACTCCAAGGTGGAATTCAAAATGTTAAGTTATGAGCTGGAAATGTTTTCTACACATTTCAGCTATGCTCGGCAACCTTTTTCATGATATATTATGTACTGGAGGTCGCCAGTAGGTAGGTATACTTAGGACCATGTTTCCATCGGAAAAGCATTTTTTGACTTGCCTATTACTTTGCCGCCAGTTGATGAATCTTCACAATTTTTTTTTTAAAGTGTCAAGTTAGGTTTTGTTGCACATGGAAAGTTTCGGGCTGATCCGTCAAGCGGGGACTGAGAAAAAGGGTGGTCAAAAAAGGTGCGTTTTCTACGTAAATTCCTATAGAATCTTTAGTCGGAGCTACAGCCCGAAGCACTGGATGGAATTACACCAAATTTGGCAGAAAGGAAGATTTGGTTATGCAGATCTCGCTTTTAGTTATTTGGTGTGAATTCATTCAGTAGTCGTCAGAAAATGTAAGAAAATAAAGTTAGTGATATCTGTGGCTGTGGATATTTTGCAACTATATTGCGATTAATCGCAAATGCACATGCCAAGAGAAATGCTGTGATTGGCTGACCGCAATTTGAGGAGAGAGTTGCAGCCGCCATTTTCTGTAATGAGAGATGGTCCCAGGGAGCTGAAATTCAAAGCTGAAAGAGGTGTAACGGGTCAAGGCAGAGGTACCCTGACCCCATGTTTCAGATGCAGGGGAGTTAACGAGGCAAACTAATTACCTAAAATCAGTTTTTTTTCCACACTCGATAATTGAGAAGTCGCCACGACCATCTGTGCGGCTCCCTATGTAACATTGCGGCAAATTTGGAAATATCAGTGAAAAAAAAATCAGTGATTTATTCAAACACTAATGGATTCATTCACAAACACACTCAGAGATTTACGCACCCACTAATAGACCCACTCAGACACTAACATACCCACTGACATACCTACCTAAAGACTTAGACACCCGGTCACAGACCCCGTCAGAGACTCATGTACCTACTCACACACCCCCTCAGACACTAACGCACCCAGTCACAGAGTCACTCAGACACTGACGCAACAACTCACAGACCTACTCAGATACCCATACACCCATTCACAGACTAACTCAGATACTGATGCACCCACTCTCGGACCCACTCAGACACTGAGGCACCCAATCACAGACCCACTGAAAGTCATGCAACCACACACAGGTCCACTCAGACTATGAGCACCCACTCACCAACCCATTCATAGAATCAGACACCCACTCACAGACCTACTCAGAGGCTCATGCACCATTGACATGCTCACTTAGACACTAATGCACCCAGTCACAGACCCAGTCAGACACTGACACCCACTGACAAACCCACTTAGACAGTGATGTACCCACTGAGAGACCCACTGAGAGACTCAGACACCCACTCACAGTCCCATACTGAGACTAACATACCCACTCATGGACACAGAGACTCGGACACCTACTCACTGACCCACCTAGACACTGATGCATCCACTGACAGAGCTATTCAGAGACTCAGACAGCCACTCACAGACCCACTTAGAGGCTCATGCACCCACTCAGACAGCTACTCAGACACTCACATCCCAACTCACAGACCCACTGAGTCACTCATGCACCCACTCGGATACCCATTCAAACACTCACACACCCACTCACAGACCCACTCAGACACTCACTCACGCACCCACTCACGCACCCACTCACACACCCAGTTTGACATTTATGCAGCCACTCTCAGACCCACTCATACACCCACTCACAGACCCATTCAGATACCCTCACACCCACTCAAAGACCCACTGAGACACTGCACTCACTCACTCACACACTCACTCTTGAACGTTACAGGTTACAGCCAGGAAATAAAAAATTAAAAACTTAGACATTCACTAAAAACAACAAAGGTTACAGGGACATTATAGTTAGGAAATACAATTTTAAAAAACCATAGAAATTCACTGAAAAAAAAGATTACTGGGACATTATAGTTCAAAAATATGATTTAAAAAACTTAGAGATTCACTGAAAAAAAACAAAGGTTACAGGGATGTTATAGTTAGGCTTAGATTTCACTCATACGAAACCAGAGAAATTCAACAGTTATTGTTAGCTGAGCTAACTATAACTTACGCCCCTGGAATCCACTGCTTATGACCTCACATTTTCACATCACTCATGACATGATCAGTGACATCACTCATGACATTGCAAATTACATCACCAATGACATCACAGATGATGTCTCAAATACCATCACTGATGACATCATCCACAGAACCACTCACACATCAACTTACATTCCCATTAAACATCTCTTACACCCACTCCCACACAACCACTGAAATACCTATTCACAGCCCCATACAAAGACTCTTATATCTACTCACTGATCCATAGAGCCACTCACACATCAACTTACTCATACAGCCACTTATGCAACACCTAACTCAGATATACAGCATCTCATGCACCTACTCACTAACCAATACACCCACTCACACATCCAGTCATATAAACATATAGATACTTATATACCCACTCATACACCCATATAGCCACTCACACACTGAATCAGTCACCCACACAGGTACTCCCACACCTACTCACTCACCCATACACTCACTCACATAGCCATTCACTCATCAATACAGTTACTCACACATCCACTCACTTACTCATACATATACTAACATATGTACTCACTCACCTATGCAGTCACTGACAAGCACATATTCTTGCATAAAATCTCTCTCACACTGACTGACTGACCTATACTGCCACTCACACACACATTCACTCACCCATACAGCCACTCACACACCCACTCACTCACTCATAGACCCACTTACACACCCATTCATGCACCCATATAGACACTCATGAACACTGTCACTAACCCATATAGACACTTATGTACCTGCTCAATCACTCATTCAGCCACTCATGCACCCTGTCATTCACCATTTACAGCCACTGATATACCTATACACTCACCCATACAACCACTCATTCACCTTCTCATTTACCATTACAGACACTTACACACCTACTCACTCACCCATACAGGTACTCACACAGCCACTCAGTTACTCTGTACCCACTAACACATGCACTTGCTCACCTATAAAAAAACTCACACACCCACTCACTCTTGTATAGAATTTCTGACATACCCACTCACTCTTTTATATACCACTTACACACCCACTCACTCACCCATAAAGGCACTCCCACTGCCACTTAACTTAGTATAAATGTTTAACACTCAGTAACTTTTAAAGAACACTTCCATTGTTTGTCTGCTCCCCAGTTGGGGGCAGTTTCATATAAACAGCAAACATTATGTGCCAATGCCTTCTGACTAGAGGGGCTTTAGAGAGTGCCATCCTAAAGGAGGGTGGGATGAGTTTCTATCCCTGACGAGGCAAATGTACGGGTGGGGAGAGAGTGTCCTTCACCTGGTCATATCAGACACTGTATCTTTCTTTTTGCTTTCTGTTCAGAGTGGGTGGAGGGCGATGTCTTCATATCTGATTGATAAGTATAACTTTTGATTGCACTGATCCCGTACTGTCAATAAGTTGGGAACAATGATGGCAATGTCATATGTTTTACTATGTTAAACTCACAATAAACATATCTTTGAAAAAAAAAAACACTTCCACTCACTTGATGATTTCATCAGTGATGTCATCAGTGATGTCATTTGCGATGTCATCAGTGATGTCATATACCAAGGCACTACAAATGTTTAAATAGTATACTTTCTGTACTACTAATGAGTGATACTATTTCTAACATATATTATGTGAGTGGCTGTTTGACTGTCTGTGTCCGTGTGTGAGTGGGTGTCTGAATGCCTGTATGGGTATGTGAGTAGCTATATAGGTAAATAAGTAGATGTGTGAGTAGCTGTGTGGGTGACTGAATGGTTGTGTGAGTGACTGTATTTGTGAGTGAGTGGTTGGGTCAGTGGCTCTAAGAGTGAGTGAGTGGCTGTGTGAGTGGGTGCATGGGTGGGTGAGTGGGTGTGTAGGTAATTGCATGGGTGAGTGAGTGGGTATCTGACTGGCTGTATGAATGACTGTCTGTGTAATTGGATATATGGGTGAGTGAGTGGCTGTTTGAGTGGCTGTTTGGTTAAGTGAGTTGGTGTATGAGTAGCTGTATTGTAGAGTAAGTGTCTGGGTGAATGGATGTATGGGTGAGTGAGCAGATGTATGAGTACTTGTATGGATGTATGAATGGGTATGTAAGTGGCTGTGTGGGTGAGTATGAGTGCTTATATGGGTGAGTGAATGGCTATGTTAAGAGGTTGTATGGGTGAGTGAGTAGGTGTGTGAGTGGCTGTATAGGTGAATAAGTAGGTATGTGAGTAGCTGTATGATTAAGTGATTGGTTGTATGAGTATCTCTACAGATGAGTGAGTGGTTGTGTGGGTACTTGTTTGGGTCTGTGAATGGGTATGTGAGTGATTATATCAGCATGTGAGTGGGTATATGAGAGGTTGTTTATGGATGTGAGTGGGTGTGTGAGTGTGTCTAGGGATGATGTCAGTCGTGATGTAATTTGAGATGCCATCAGTGATTCGTCAGTGATGTAACTGACCATTTCATGAGTGATATAATATGTGAGGTCATAAGCAGTGGATTGCGGGGGCACAAGTTATACTTAGCTCAGCTAACTATAACGTCCCATAACCATTTGTTTTGTCAGTGAATTCCTAAGGCTTTTTAATTCCATTTTCTAAGTATAACATCCCTGTAACCTTTGTTTTTTTCAGTGAATTTCTAAGGTTTGTGTAATGTTGTTTCCTAACTATAATGTCCTTGTAACCTTTGTTTTTTTAAGTGAATTTCAAAGATTTTTTACATTTTATTTCCTAGATGTAAAAACAGTGAGTGTGTGAATGAATGAATGAGTGTCTCAGTAAGTCTGTGAGTAGGTATGAGAGTATCTGAGTGGGTCTGTGAGTGGGTGTGTGAGTGTCTGAGTGCTCTGTTTTTTGCACTCTGCAGCTCTGTTTTGCCTTCTCTGATTGTTTTTTTGCCCTTTGTTTTACCTTTCCTGCTAATTTTTCTGCCCCTGTTTTGCCTTTCCTGCTTGTTGCTGACCTCTATTTTGGCTCTTTTTGCTCATTTCTCACTGGTATTTTGCCTCTTGCTGCTGGTATCTGACCTCTATGTTGCCTCTTTCTGATCGATTTTGACCTTTATTCTGCCTCTTTCTGCTTCCTTCTGACCTGTATTTTGTCTCTTTCTGCTCGTTGCTGACCTTATTTTGCTTCTTTTTGCTCCTTTTTCACCTTTATTTGCCTCTTGAGGCTGGTTTCTGACCTTTATCCTACCTCTTTCAGCTGGTTTCTCACCTTGATTTCGCCCTTTCTGCTCATTGCTGACCTTTGTTTTGCCTCTTTCTGCTTGTTTCTCACCTTTATCTTGCCTCTTGCTGCTGGTTTCTGACATCAATTTTGCCTCCTGCTCGTTTCTCACCTTTATTTTGCCTCTTTCTGCTTGTTTCTCACCTTTGTTTTGCCTTTTGCTGCTTGTTTCTGACCTCTATTTTGCCTCTTTCTGCTCATTGTTGACCTTTATTTTGCCTCTTTCTGCTTGTTTCTCACCTTTATTTTGCCTCTTGCTGCTGGTTTCTGCCCTTTATTTTGCCTCTTTCTTCTCGTTTCTTACCTTTATTTTGCCTCTTGCTGCTGGTTTCTGCCCTTTATTTTGCCTCTTTCTTCTCGTTTCTCACCTTTATTTTGCCTATTTCTGCTTGTTTCTCACCTTTATTTGCCCCTTTTTGCTCATTGCTGACCTTTATTTTGCCTCTTTCTGCTCGTTTCTCACTTTTATTTTGCCTCTTTCTGCTCGATGCTGACCTTTATTTCGCCTCCTTCTCCTTATTTCTCACATTTATTTTGCCTCTTGCTGCTGGTTTCTCACCTTCATTCTGCTTCTTGCTGCTCGTTTCTGACCTTTATTCTGCCTCTTTCTGCTCGTTTTTTCACCTTTATTTTTCTCTTTCTGCTCGTTGCTGATCATTATTTTGCCTCTTTCTGCTCGTTTCTCACCTTTATTTTGTCTCTTTCTCCTCATTGCTGATCTTTATTCTGCCTCTTTCTGCTAGTTTCTCACCTTTATTTTGCCCTTTCTGCTTATTTCTGACCTTTATTCTGCCTCTTTCTGCTTGTTTCTCACCTTTATCTTGCTTCTTTCTGCTCTTTGCTGACCTTGATTCTGCTTCTTTCTGCTTGTTTCAGACCTTTATTCTGCCTCTTTCTGCTCATTTCTGACCTTTATTTTGCCTCTTTTTCTCTTTTCCCCCATTACCGTGGGGGGAGCCTCAAGGCTCCAGCGGTCCCAGATGGCTCCCCACCTCCTTCAGGAGGCACCATTGATGCTGCCCGGAGAGAGCTGCTGGAAAGGCTACTCCCTCCATGCAGGAGCAATCTGTTACATCTCTTTCCCTACTTGCATGTGTGAAGGAAGCAAAAGAGATTAAACCTCTGCTTCCAGCGGGCGGGAGCACTTTGACAGCTCCAGCCCATTGGAACCGGAGTGTTTTCTCTCACTTGGTGGGAGCTGTGAGCTCCTGGCAAGCAAAAGCAAACATCTATGTCCCAGGGGTGGGCCTCCCGGGACATAGCAGGAGCCGGCCCAAGGGGGGTAGTGTTCCCCAGGGCCATGAGGGTGTAGTAATGAGGACACCCAAGAAGTTGCACAAGTGACATTTATTATATATAGAAGCAGCTACAATGCATACAGCCACCAGAAATGCCAACTGTCCCCACATTGAATCCTGAGTTCTAGCCATGCAGTTCCACCTCAGCATTCCACCCACATGCAGGACCTCCCAGGGTTCCGATCACTACATGGAACACAACACACCATTCCTCTTTAGGAAAACAACAAACAACTAAACAAAATAAACAGCAACTAAAATGATCCAAAATCTATAAACAATAGGCATATACAAACATGAACAAAAACCAGATCCCACAATATCCAATCACTATAGACATAAAATGAATGCTTTACATATTCTGACAACTTTCATAAAATGAATGCTTTACATATTCTGACAACTTTGCCGGACAACGTTTAGTCCTAGAACTTCTCACCACATCCTCTTTTCCCTAATCATTCAATCTATCTTTGGAAGCAATATCCACTCCTCCTGGTACCCCCACATCTTCACCCACTTGCACATCCATTAAAACATTACAATCATCCTCCCTTCTTAGGCATTGCTCCACATCCCTAGTTCCAGTACTCATAAGACTTCTGAAAACAGAACCCCGACTCATATTCCAAACTTTCCCTCCTTGAACTTTCACAGCCTTGTCATAAACTTGCACTACCACAATAGGTTCCGGCCACTTGGGCAACTCTTTACTACTTGTGACCGGCTTCCTAATGCAAACCCAATCACCAACATAAATCCTAACATCTGAAGTTTTACTTCTGCTTTTATTCATACTATACTTCTTTTTCTCTTGATAAATGTCCATGTCCTCCCTAAACATCTTATAGTCAATGCAAACTTCTCACTCTCCACAACATTCCATCAACTACCACGAAGCCAACTTAGAACCTTGCTTTCTACCATGTAATAATTCAAAAGGTGAACATCCAGTGACTAAATTCGGCATGGTATGATATGACAGCAAAGTGGCTTGTAAAGCCTTTCTCCAGGACAAACCTCCTTTGCAAGCCAACTGACTGGACTCTCTTACTACATGGTTAAATCTCTCAGATTAACCATTGGACTGGGGATAATGGTCAGTGGGTTTTTGGTGTTTCACACCATACCTTGTCAAATAATCTGCGAAAGATTTACTAATAAATTGGGGACCAGTGTCAGAAACCAACTCTTCTGGTAAACCCTCTGTACAAAACATTCTTCAAAAACTCAATGATCACCTCTGAAGTTACTTTCTCGGTCATTTTAACTTCAGGCCATTTTGAAAAATTATGCACAAGTACAATGGCAAATGTTTCTCTCTTAGTAATGGTACAAAGTGGGCACAATATGTCTATTCCTAACTTCCTCCACAGCCCAGTAGCTAACTCAATAGGAGAAGATTCTGTGAGACATAGTTTTACTGTCTTATCACTATTTTCACACAAACTGCACTCCCTCACCAATTTTTCCCACCATACCATCCATTCCAGACCATCATTAGAACTCTTGAATGTGTCTTTTAGTAGCAGACATACCTACATGTCCTAGATGTCCCAACTGGAAAATAATCTTTCTTAGCCCAGAAGGAGGCACCACTTTGAAACGAACAGAAATCATCATACATTATTTCGTTCTGTACCTTAAAGAAAACTGCTGCTTCTCCACTCAACTTTTGTTCCTCTGGCCAACCTTTAACCATGTAATCACATACCAATGCCAATTCCACGTCTTTCCTGCATTGACTCACTCAGCTTTCCTTTGAAATCATTTCCACATCAACCTTTGAATGATCACAGTCATTGATGCCCTCCAAAGTATATGATACCTCACAATCACTCTCCAAATAACTTTCACCTCCAACATATTATTTTCTGGTAAACGCGATAGAAAATCAGCATGAACATTCAATCTTTCTGAAATATGCTCAATCCTATACTGATAGGATTGAATTTTGCTGCCAAAAGTGCCAAACTAGCAGTAAAATTTATTACACCCCATGGAGATAGCACATAAACTAAAGGCTTATGATCTGTTCTTAAAACAAAACGCATTCCCCACAGGAACTGCCTGAAATGGTCTGCTGCCCAGGTACAAGCTCATAGCTCTTTTTCAATAACTGAGTAGTTTTTCTGAAGATTTGCTCAATGCACTGCATGCATACAACACCACAAACTGCTCTTTTTTTTGTAACAGAGTGGCCCCCAAATTGTAGTTGCTGGCATCAACGGCAACAATGCACTCCCTTCCAACATCAAATGAATTTAGAAAAGGTGCATTAACAGTATCTTTCTTGCACTCCATGAAAGCCTGGTCTTGTTCTACTTTTCACAAGAACTCCTTGTTTTTTTCAACAATCTAAGTAAAGGTTCAACTTTGGCAGCATAGTTATCTATGAATCTAGAGTAGAACTCTGTAAGACCCAAAAATGACAACAATTGTTCCTTAGTCTTTGGTACTAGGGCTTCCTCAACAGCTTTGACATGATTTTGTTTAGTCTTGATTCAATTCTTAGAGATACTGTGTCCCAAATATTCCGCCTCATCACAATACAACTTACTTTTAGATTCCTTCAGATGCAAACCTTTTTGTTGTAGTCTTTGAAGTACACCCATTAAATTAGCACAATATTCTTCACTTTTTCCATAAACCAAAACGTCATCTTAAAAAGCAATGGCCCTCAAGGGCCCTTCTAACGTTTCCTTCATCCGACTTTGGAAAACTGACGTGGCACTGGCCAACCCGAGTGACATCCTGCAGAACTGAAACACTCCATCTGGTGTAACAAAAACAGTCAAATGGCACTATTCTTCGTGTAATTCTGTCTGTGGTATGCACTGGCCAAATCTAATGTGGAGAAAACTGTTGCCCCAGCCAGAGTGGAAACAAGTTAGTGCAAATTTGGTAGAGGATGTAAAGCAACCAAAATGTCATTGTTAAGGCTCCTATGGTCCACACAAAGTCTAAGATCTCCAGAAGGCTTCAAAGCAATATTCACTGGAGACACCCATGGTGACAACTCTATAGGCTGAATTACCTTTTTGTTACATAAATCCCTAAATATCTCTTTCAGCTTCTTTCTATATATCAGAGGAGCATTTCGAACTTTATGCCTCACTGGCACAGCATTCTCCAGTAACACAATTTTGTGTTTGAACCCTATATATTTTCGCACATTATCTGAAAAAACTTCTCAGAATGTTGTCTTTACATCAACAACACCCAAATCACTTGGTACCTCTTCTACCACATACACTGGTGGGACAGCATTGGGATCTAAGTTCATGTTCAACTCTTGCTGATGAGGCCACCCCAAAATAGGGTCACCCTTAGCTGCCACATACATTTTCCCTCTAGTTTTCCTTTCCTTGAAACATATATTCGGTCAGAAATAATCCAATAAATCAATCCTGTGACCAGTATACCCCCCAGGACGCACATCCAGAACAAATATATCTCACATTGCCAATTTGATTCCCACAGGACTTTACCAAAGATACTATACAATACCATGCACATGAGTCTACCATGACCTCCACACTTTTCCCATTAATGTTCACCACACACTTTGGAAAACTATTTACCCCACCATCCCACACACAGAGTATGGCGTTGGGATCTAACTCTTCTTAGTACTCCTCAATAGTCATACAATTGACAATTACTTTCTGATCTACTCTTACACACCCTTACAAAATGTTCCCTTTTTCTACAGCAGCTACTCTTTTTGGCTATTGCAAGGCAGCCTTTGAAATTACCAAGATGAAAACTACTGCCACATCTGTAACAGATTTTCTTATGGGAATAATTTTTCTTTTTTGTCAGTTTTTATAGCATTGACACTGGTAATTTATTTCCGTCCCCTCCCCCATAGCTACTACTTCCTCTTATTTCATGCACAAACTTTTCCAACTCCTCTATGCTCTTAGCGATATTAATAGTGGCATTCAACAACATTTCTGTATCCACCCAGAATCTTTCTTGCACTTTTTTACTTTTCATCATGACCTGGTCCTATGCTATGGTTTCAAAGGCACATGACGCTGCTAAAGATCTAGGGGTGGACACATACTCTTCAATACTCTCATCATCTTTTTGTGCCCTGTAATACAACTTAAACCTCTCGATTACAGTGTTAATTTTCTTTCCATATCTCCTCGACAATTGTTTTACTTCACACTCAAACACATTCAAATCCCCAGGAGTTTCTATGGGAGGTAATGTTGTGAATTCTTTAAGACCCACACCTCCCAAAGTGTGTTTTAATAAAGCCAATTTCCTTTGTGGCATACAATCCTCTCGCTCTATCATATCAACATATGTCAAAAACACTGGAAACCATAACTCTCACTCCATCGGGGGATCTTCCTTACACTGTAAAAATGATGGTGGTGGAGCAAAACTAGTCATGGTGTTTCAAAATGCACTACTTTCCTTCAGCAGATACAGAGGAAAATGGATAGAGAAGTAGAGCAATGCAGCATCAAAATATCATGTGACACAAATACACCCAGCCACCATATACCTTAACATACACACACCTCTATAAAATTACCAATTGTTCATTAAAGTACAGATAACAAAATAAACCATAGATGCCAAACAGATATATACATATTTTCAAATAAACTCTGTGCTAAAATTAATTCCTGATGAAATTTGGCTAAAGAAGGTTTTTTTCCCCCTAAAATAAAGCCTTTAAAAGAAACTGGTGCGCATATCACCGTAATGTTAATGGAATAGTGAATGCTGCTACTTGAAATGGTGAGCGTATCATTGTATGATAAAATGAATGGTGAACTCTGCTGTTTACAATGGCAAGAGCATCACTGTACTACCTGGATGTAAACCACCAATCGGAATGAGCCTGATCCAAGATGGCCTCATCCAAGATGGCCTCCTTAAATAAACATAGTCACGAACAGCGGCGTGCTCCGGCTGAATGCTCAGCTCCCACCGACTGCCCCACATGAGCGCTACTTGCTCCAGTGCTCACGCCAGTCCTCAGCTCAAGAGTGATATCAGGACATATGAGCATGAGTGCGGCCCACTCCAGTGCTCACAAAAAATTCAGCAATAGGCCCAAAATTCCAGAGGACATAGCCTGGAGGCAGCTCTGCGGTCTTTTACAAGATCCACAGTTCAGTAATGGAGACCAGCAAAACCAAGATAAACTGCGAGTCCAACACCTGGGCGGACTTCACAAGTGTCGTGGTTGCTCCAAATCCCGATCGCTACCAAAAGGGTGTAGTAATGAGGACACCAACGAAGTTGCAGAAGTAAGGTTTAAAATATATATATATATATATATATATATATATATATATATATATATATCCTTCACCACTTCCGGTTACCACTGTTTCACCAGAAAGACGACACAGCAAATTGAAGGTAAGGTTCCAATCGTTTTATTTCATTAGAAAGGCTGCTACGCGTTTCGGCAGGATCCCCTGCCTTGCTCACACATCGAGCACCATTTCATTTCCACATTTTAAACTCTTTTTTTCTGACATCACATGTTCATAGAAACCAACAATAGACTATATGTGTGTCTTTTTTATCTTTTTTCCTCTCTCAATTTATTGCACACTGTTTTATTCTTAACATCCTTATTTGGCAACATACTTTTATATTTCATGCACACATATATTTTTTTACATTTTATTTTTTCACTTTTTTTTCTTTTTTTATTTTCCTCATCTGATAGCGTCAGAATGGCTGTTGACTATTTTTTGCATACAATTCAACTAACTTTATTGTGCCATATTATACTTGTCATGTGTCGGGGATGGGTCTCTTTCTACTTCACAAAGATATTTGGCTTATACGTTGACCATGTGGTCACCTGCTGCCACCAGGGTCTCACTTAATGTGATGATGATTCTCATAGTGCATTCATTGCTGTATTTGGTAGTTCTGTATGGAAATATCAGCCATTGTAAAATTACATCAATTCCCAACTCTTTTTGTTTTATGATAATTCCATCCACCTGCAATGATAGGATTACATTATTAGTTGGTATATAAAGTGCAAGTGCTTTGTGCAAATCTATTTAAGAATAAAGTGCAAGTGCACTGAATCACAACTTCTCAGCATAGCAGCATGTTGTAATTTTCTTCACTCCTACAGAATCTTAATATACCGTTTGGTGCATAGATCTAACATAAATGCTATTTTCACTTCTGCTAATATAAACATTCGCTCAAAAGTATATTTGTGCAAAACTACACAAGGACAATAAAGTGCCAGTGCACCTAAGTATTATAGCAGCATAGTCCAATTTCACAATAATGTGCAAGTCGTGCAAAATTGTGCAAATTTTGTAAATGAAAGTCCCTGTGCTTTGAAGTATACCATTGGTCCCTCTCGGGATAACATTTTTAAAACAGGTATTCCTATGCTATTTGTGCAAATTGCGCAGATGTTTCTCCAATATGTACTAAAGTGCAAGTGCCTATTAAATTAGCAGATTCCTTCCTTCCCCATTTAGCATTTTCCATTTAGGTACTGTCAATGCCTAGTATTCCATCGTATCTACAGGTTACATCCCTCAGGTCCAAGCACTCATTAAAATAATCCTAATATATTAATACCGGCACTAATAAATATCTTTAAAAAGTTATGTTATGTAAAAATTATGTCAACTAGCCCAACTAGAGTTCATACTTTCTCCTATTCATCTAACTTACATTAAGGAACATTCCTGGAGAAATGTCTAAAATCTTAAATCTTAAAGAAAAGAGGAGGATTTACATAACTGGGCATCATTCCATTTTTCAATTATTTAAGTCAAGTGAACATGCATTTCTTCGTCACTATTCAGCCCATTTGGAGTTTTACAGTCAAACATCAAAATATACCTTGATTCCAATTTTCTCAAATTTGCTTCTCTGTTCCCACCTCTTCTTCGTCTCCGGACCGAATCTACTAGATAAAATGTCAGGTCTTCCTCTCTGCCCCCATGAACCTCATTTATATGCCTTGCAACTGGGTATGATTGGTCTTTGTTTTTTGCTGCCCTTAGATGTTGCAAAATTCTTATATGAGCCATGTGGATTGTGCTCCCCACGTATGTTAAAGGGCAGGTGCATTGCAGCACATAAACCACATGGTCACTCTTACAATTTAGGAAACGTGGAATTTTCCATGGTTTCTCCATTAGGGGCAGTTTTATTTCCTTCATGTTTCTCCCATGCCTGCAAGCTTTACATTTAAGGCATTTGGTGAAGCCTGGATTGGCCTTAAGCCAACTCCCACTCTCCACTACTTCAGGGCTACTATTTACCAGTTCTTGCCCCTTGGAGCAGGCCCTTCTGTATGTAACCATGGGTTTACGAGAGATTTTACTACCCAGAGTAGGATCTGACTTTACCAGGTACCAGTGCCTATTCATGCAGTCTCTCACCCTTGCATGATAGGCACTGTACCTGGTTATCATTCGGACTTCCTGGGCTGGGGCCTTGGCACTTTCATTTGATTTTTGTTTTGCTGTTAGAATCTGATTGCTGGACTTAGTCTCTACTTTTGCCAATGCTTGATTTAAAACTGCTTCACTGTACCCTCTTTCCCTGAATCTTCCTGTCAGTTCTGCCTGAGCTGACGCCAATGAGTTCCCTTCACTGCAATTTCTTTTCATGCGCAATTGTTCCGCATATGGGATACTCATCTTCAGATTTGTTGGATGGAAGCTTTCAGAGTGTAAAATGACATTCCCTGCTGTTTCCTTTCTAAAAGTTTGTGTATGTAATGTACAATTTTGAATAAAAACTTCTATATCTAGGTAATGTAAGCTGTTATTGCTGATGGTTTTGGTGAATGCCAAATTAAGTACATTAACATTAATTGCAGTTATAAAAGCATTGGCACTTTCCAAAGAGCCCCTCCAAACAATAAAAAGATCATCGATAAATCGATACTAGGCTCTGATGTTGTCCCTCCATTCTGCTTTGAAATCTACTCTGAGCACCTGCTCCTCCCACCAGCCCATATACAAGTTCGCATAGCTAGGGGCGAAGCAGGTGCCCATCGCCGTTCCTCTCAGTTGCCTATAGGTATCGGTGCCAAAGAGAAAGAAATTATTTTTTAGACACAGTTTTGCCATCTGTATAAGCATTTCTGAATGCTGGTATAAAATCAATGGGTATAAAATCAATGGTTTTTTCCCCAGGAAATATCGGAGAGCTCTTAAGCCATCTTCGTGGGCAATGCTAGTATACAATGTATATATATATATATATATATATATATATATATATATATATATATATATATATATTATATTATTTATTTTCACAACAAAGACGCGGCACTCCAGAACTGAGTTTTAAGCACAATTTATTCTCAGCAACTTCCTCAACCAACGCGTTTCAGCCCCCTCACGGCTTTTCTCTCTCGTGAGAAAAGCTGTGAGTGGGCTGAAACGCGTTGGTTGAGGAAGTTGCCGAGAATAAATTGTGCTTAAAACTCAGTTCTGCAGTGCCGCGTTCTTTGTTGTGAAAATTACTTTGGGCCAGGATCCGGCCCCCATGCAGAGCACCAGCTGGTGAGCGCGCTGAACGAAGGATCACATTGGAAGCAATATATATATATATATATATATATATATATATATATTCACTGAAAAAACCATAGGTTTCAGGGACGTTATAGTTAGTTGGACATTTCACTAGTAGAAAACCAGAGAAGTTCGCCCGTTATAGTTAGTTGAGCTAACTATAACTCGTGCACCCGCAATGCACTGCTGATGACGTCACATATTACATCATTCATGACATGGTCAGTGACATCACTGATGACATCACTGATGACATCTCAAATGACATCACTGATTACATCATCCACGTGATAATCTGATGCACCTCCTCACACCCTAATATAACCTTTGATACACCCACTCTAAAATGCAGACTACCATTTTTGAAACCATAGACACACCAATACCAGTTACTACATACCCACTCCCTGATTCCTAGGTCTACACACATATCCACTCATTCATCCATACATTTACTCATACATGCAGTCACTCATCAATACAGCACTATCATATGCACTCAATACACCTATACAGACACTCACACACCACCACTCACCCATAGAGTTACTCACACACCTAGTCAGTCATGCAACGAATCAATCACACTCCCATTTACTCACCTATACAGTTATACACACACCACTTCACTTATTCATACAGATACTAACACATACTTACTCTCTTCTACAATCACTGACACAAGCACACACTCATCCATACAGCCACTCTCATAATCACTCACTCTCACATATAGTCATTTATATATTCCAACACTCACATATACTGCCTTTCACATATGTAGTTACTCACACATGTACCACTGAGACATCCATTCACTCACCAACACACCCATACACACACTCACCCACCCATACAGCCCTTCACAGATGCACTCTTGAACCCATACACCCAGTGAATCACCTACTCACACATCTATGCAGAGAGTCACACACCCCCCACCCACCCACAGAAACACTCAGGCACCCATACAGATACTCAGACAACCAATCAATAACCCATATAGACACACGTGTAGCTACTCACCAACCCATGCAGCTGCTTACACACCAGCTGACAGACTAATACAGACATTCACACAGTTTAGTCACTAACCCATGCATTCAGTAAGACACGATTAATCACTCACTTATACAGTCAGTCACGCACCTACTAAATCATCTATTCAGACACTTATACACCCACTTATTCTTCAATACACCTTGGCATATATATATATATATTTATATAAAACATATTTAAACTTTACAGAAACACAGAGTCACTGGATGATGTCATCAGTGATGTCATCAGTGATGTCATTTGAGATGTCATCAGTGATGTCACTGACCATGTCATGAATTATGTAATATGTGACGTCATCAGCAGTGCATTGCGGGGGCGCAAGTTATAGTTAGCTCAACTAAGTATAACGGGCGAATTTCTCTGGTTTTGTACTAGTGAAATGTCCAACCAACTATAACGTCCCTGAAACCTATGGTTTTTTCAGTGAATTTCTACGGTTTTTTAAAGGCTAATTTCTAACTATAACGTCCCTGAAACCTACGTTTTTTTCAGTGAATTTCAAAGGTTTTTAAATGCTAATTTCTAACTATAACATCCCTGAAACCTCTGGTTTTTTCAGTGAATTTCAAAGGTTTTTTTAAATGCTAATTTATAACTATAACGTCCCTGAAACCTATGGTTTTTTCAGTGAATTTCAAAAAAAAATTAAATGCTAATTTCTAACTATAACATCCCTGAAACCTGTGGTTTTTTCAGTGAACTTTTAAGGTTTTTTAAATGCTAATTTCTAACTACACCTAGATAGGTAAGACATATGCAGAAAGAGAAAGAAAGGCGCAGAAAGAAGCAAGAGAAGTGCAGAAAGAAGCAAGAGAAGTACAGAAAAAGGCCAGAAAAGTGCAGAAAAAAGCAAGAGAGGTGCAAAAAGAGGAAGAAAGGTGCAGAAAGAAGCAGGAGAAGTGATGAAAGAGGCAAGAGAGGTGCATAAAGAAGCAAGAGAAGTGCCGAAAGAAGCAAGAGAGGCACAGAAAGAAGCAAGAGAGTTGCAAAAAGAAGAGAGTGAGATGTAGTAAGAGGAAGAAAGGCGCAGAAAGAGGCAAGTGAGGTGCAGAAAGAGGCAAGGGAGGTGCAGAAAGAGTCAGGAGAGGTCCAGAAAGAGGAAGAAAGGTGCAGAAAGAGGCAAGAAAAATGCAGAAAAAGGAAGAAAGGTGCAGAAAGAAGCAAGAGAAGTGCAGAAAGAAGCAAGAGAGGTGCAGAAAGAAGCAAGAGAGGTGCAGGAAGAAGAGAGTGAGGTGCAGAAAGAGGCAAGATAGGTACAGAAAGAGGCAAGAGAAGTGCAGAAAGAGGCAAGAGAGGTGCAGAAAGAGGCAAGAGTGGAGTAAAAAGCCAAGAGAGGTGCAGATAGAGGCAAGAGAGGTACAGAAAGAGTCAAGAGGTGCAGAAAGAGACAAGACTGGTGCAGAAAGAGGCAAGAGATGTGCAGTAAGAGGCAAGAGAGGTGCAGAAAGAGGCAAGAGTGGAGTAGAAAGCCAAGAGAGGTGCAGATAGAGGCAAGAGAGGTACAGAAAGAGTCAAGAGGTACAGAAAGAGACAAGACTGGTGCAGAAAGAGGCAAGAGAAGTACAGAAAGAGGCAAGAGAGGTGCAGAAAGAGGCAAGCGTGGAGTAGAAAGCCAAGAGAGGTGCAGATAGAGGCAAGAGAGGTACAGAAAGAGTCAAGAGGTGCAGAAAGAGACAAGACTGGTGCAGAAAGAGGCAAGAGATATGAAGAAAGAGGCAAGAGAGGTGCAGAAAGAGGCAAGAGAGGTACAGAAAGAGTCAAGAGGTGCAGAAAGAGACAAGACTGGTACAGAAAGAGGCAAGAGATGTGCAGAAAGAGGCACGAGAGGTGCATAACGAGGCAAGAGGGGTGCAGAAAGAAGAGAGTGAGCTGCAGAAAGAGGGAAGAGAGGTGTAGAAAGAGGCAAGAGAGGTGCAGAAAGAAGAGAGTGAGCTGCAGAAAGAGGCAAGAGAGGTGCATAAAGAGGCAAGAGAGGTGCACAAAGAGGTAAGAGGTGTAGAAAGAGTCAAGAGAGGTACAGAAAGAGGAAGAAAGGTGCAGAAAGAAGCAAGTGAGCTGCAGAAAGAGGCAAGAGAAGAGCAAAAAGTGTCAAGAGAGGTGCATCAAGAGGCAAGAGAGGTGCAGAAAGAGGAAGAAATGTTCAGAAAGAGGCAAGAGAGGTGCAGAAAGAGACAGGAGAGGTGCAGAAAGAAGAGAGTGAGTTGCAGAAAGAAGCAAGAGAGGTACAGAAAGAGGCAAGAAAGGTACAGAAAGAAGCAAGAGAGGTACAGAAAGAAGAGAGTGAGCTGCAGAAAAAGGGAAGAGAGGTGCAGAATGAGGCAAGAGAGGTGCAGAAAGAAGAGAGTGAGCTACAGATGAGGCAAGAGAGGTGCAGAAAAAGGCAAGAGAGGTGCAGAAAGAAGAGAGTGAGCTGCAGGAATAAGCAAGAGAAGTGCAGACAGAGGCAAGAGAGGTGCATAAAGAGGCAAAAGAGGTGCAGAAAGAGGCAAGAGAGGTGCAGAAAGAAGAGAGGTGCAGAAAGAGGCAAGAGAGGTGCAGAAAGAGGTAAGAGAGGTGCAGAAAGAGGCAAGAGAGGTGCAGAAAGAGGCAAGAGAGGTGCAGAAAGAAGAGAGGGAGCTACAGAAAGAGGGAAGAGAGGTGCAGAAAGAGGCAAGAGAGGTGCAGAAAGAAGAGAGTGAGCTACAGAAAGAGGCAAGAAAGGTGCAGAAAGATGCAAGAGAGGTACAGAAAGAAGAGAGTGAGCTGCAGAAATAAGCAAGAGAAGTGCAGACAGAGGCAAGAGAGGTGCAGAAAGAGGCAACAGAGGTGCAGAAAGAGGCAAGAGAGGTGCAGAAAGAAGAGAGGTGCAGAAAGAGGGAAGAGAGGTACAGAAAGAGGCAAGTGAGGTACAGAAAGATGCAAGAGAGGTATAGAAAGAGGCAAGAGTGGTGCAGAAAGAGGGAAGAGATGTGCAGAAAGAGGCAAGAGAGGTGCAGAAAGAGGCAAGAGAGTTGCAAAAGAGGCAAGAGAGGTACAGATAGAAGAGAGTGAGCTGCAGAATGAGGGCAGAGAGGTGAAGAAAGAGGCAAGAGAGGTGCAGAACGAAGATAGTGAGCTGCAGAAAGAGGTAAGAGAGGTACAGAAAGAGGCAAGAGACATGCAGAAAGAGACAAGAGACAACTAGATTGCTAACATTCTATATTTATTACAAAAGTGTGGCACGCTTGACGTCATCTTGATGTAATCAAAACTGTAATACCTAAAGCGTTTCCTTTAGAAATTATAGAAATGAGAGGGTCTTATTTGCATAGAAACTATGGTTAGTGCTCTAAAAAACTAAAATGAGGACTTATTTTCTGAGTTCTCAAATAGTGAAAAAGCACTTTTAAATTATTTGTTATCTTTATGTTTTTTTTTCCAGTTGACCACTTGACTAAATGTTACGCTTAGGGGAGAGAATGTGGTGTTACTTCCAGAGCTGCAGACTTTGCAACTGGGGAACCAAGTTGGAGTTTCTGCTTCAGCTCGACATTCTGTGATTCTGGTCAAATCACTTAAGCTCCCCGTGCCTACAACCAAAATGAGTGTGTCCTTGTATGATGTAACCAATGCTCATGTAAAGCACTCCAATATCTGACCAGCCTGCACTATATAAAACTGCAAAAAAACAAAGGATAAAAAGTATTTTCCACACTTCTGTCATTGGGCTATACGTGGGCTACATCTGGGTGATATTTGTGCTACATTTGGGCTCCTTTTTCTCTGGTGGCCATCTTGGGAGACTTCAATTAAATTCATTAAACTTTATTCCATCTGATTTAGAAACATAGATCATAAAAGTGTACATAAAAACAGTAAATCCTCTTTCTTAATACAATACAGTGAGAATTAATTAAAACCAGTAGGTAAAAACGGATGTTACAAAGCCCGGTTCAGAGCAACTTCAGGTTAACAGAATAGTAAAGTTCAATGTTTCGCAAGATCAATCTCATGTACTTCGTGCAAAATACGCAATAAGGGGTCCAAGTAAGAGCAACGCTCCAATACCTGACCAGTCTGCACTATATAAAACTGCAAAAAAACTAAAAATAAAAAGTGTTTTGCACACTTCTGTCATTGAGCTATATGTGGGCTACATCTGGGTGATATTGGTGCTACATTTGGGCTCTTTTTTCTCTGGTGGCCATCTTGGGAGACTTATTTGTTATCAAGTTTCCTAATTTCCTCATTTACTGCAGTCTCCTCAGTAGGAAATGCTTTCAGTTTTTACTTTGATTCCATCAAGAAGGCATTCAGATGTGTCACACATTTGCCATAAATTCAGAATGTTAGCACTCTAGTTGCTCATTAGATCACTGTAGTAAAGCTACTGCTCACCAGGGAGTTAACTGGAAGTCTACTGCTGGCATTGAAAGTGATTGTTTCAGTCTACATGTCAGAATTATCTAATGAAATAGAAGAGGATTTGAGATCTCACTTAAAACATGCCCTAATTTTTCTTTCTGAAGCACTAACCATAATTTCTATGGCAAAATGAACACCCTCATTTTGTTCCTTTTTAAATTAAATGTTTTAAGTGTTACCAGTTTATTCCAATCAAGATGGCTTCAGGTGTGCCATAATTTTGTCATATGTAAGACTGTTAGCGCTCTAGTTGTTCTTTAGAACACTCTGGGAAGCTGCAGTAGAACACAAAGGAATCAACTGACAGGCTGCTCCTGTTGAAATATAACAGGAAGATATTTGAGATCTCACTTAAAACATGTCTTAATTTTTCTTTCTACAGCACTAACCATAATTTCTATGACAAAATGAACCCCCTCATTTTGTTCCTTTTTAAATTAAATGTTTTAAGTATTACCAGTTTATTTTAATCAAGATGACTTCAGGTGTGCCATAATTTTGTCATAAGTAAGACTGTTAGCGCTCTAGTTGTTCTTTAGAACACTCTGGGAAGCTGCAGTAGAACACAAAGGAATCAACTAACAGGCTGCTCCTGTTGAAATATAACAGGAAGATATTTGAGATCTTACTTAAAACATGTCCTAATTTTTCTTTCTACAGCACTAACCATAATTTCAATGACAAAATGAACCCCATCATTTTGTTCCTTTTTAACTTAAATGTTTTAAGTGTTACCAGTTTATTCCAATCAAGATGGCTTCAGGTGTGCCATACTTTTGTCATAAATAAGGCTGTTAGCGCTCTAGTTGTTCTTTAGAATACTCTGTGAAGCTGCAGTAGAACACAAAGGAATCAACTGACAGTCTCTGCCCTTGTTGGATGTACATGTTTTACTGAGAATGTCAGACTTCATTCTCACATGACTGAGAAAGATAATGTGAATTTACTGAAAATATGCTCTCATTTTAGCTTCTGGAGCACCTTCCAAACCTCTATGGGACAAGCATGAGAAAATAGTTTTCTCTCAAACATGATTCATGATATCCCAGCAGAAGGTTTTTCACAGGAGTAAAATCACCTTAAAACACACCACAATTCCTAAAATTAGTATGGTACCACCAACAAATGAATTCTAATGTAACTAAAGTCTGTTATCACCCTTTATAGTTCTCCTTTTGGTGACCCTCAAAATCTTCTATTCACTACAATGCATTTCAATGGGGTGCTATCATGTATATTGGTCCCAAGATGGCTGCCAGCAATTCCAGGATGAAGTGCTGATAGCCAATCAGATCTCACAATGAGATGTGTGGTTAGGCTCCGCCCAAATATCGATATTTTTTTATTTTTGAATTTCTTGGAAACTACTGAACGGATTGACACCATTTAAAAGAAGGTTGCTTTCTGAACCAAGAGCTACCTTTTTGCCAAATTTGGTGTAATTCCGTTCAGCAGTTCGGGCTGTAGCTTTGTCTAAAGTTTCCTAAGGAAATTTACATGGGGAAAACGTGTTTTGGGACCCCCCTTTTTTCTCAGCCCCCGCTTGACAAATCACCCCGAAACTTTCAAGACAGGAGCTGACCGAAGCGCCCCACTAGTTTTAAAAATTTCGCGAAGATTCGTCAAACGACGCCAAAGTTATTGGGAAAACAATAAACGATTTTCCTATGGAAACTAGGTCCTAACTATAACTACCTACTGGCGACCGCCAGTAGGTAATATATATATATATATATATATATATATATATATATATATATATATCCCCAAAAAATCCTTCTTTTTCCCAAAAGGACAGGAGCCCACACAGGTGCACTGGAGAACTCGTTTTATTCAAGACGAACGGCATGCCATGTTTCGGCATAGTGTGCCTTTTTCAAATGCCTCACATTGCTTGTATTAACCAATGTCCACTTAAATGTAGAGCGTCTCACTCGGGATTGGCGTGGGCGCTCTATCAGGTTGCTGCATGGAGGGTGTTGAAGACTCGATGCTCTGAGTCCACGGGCTGCAGGTAAAACACGTAAGTACTTGCCCCAGTGGGCGGTGTCTGCAGCTCCTTCCCCCCTACACACTGGATGACATTGTGGAAAGGGCGCGGGGTCTCCAGCTCTTCATCCAACCGTCTAATAACCCACAATGTGCCTGGACACCCACCGCTTCAGTAAGTATGGATGCCGTCGTGAAATCACAATTCAGCAATTGTCAGCCTGGCAATTCGTTGCAGGGTGCGGTGGTTCAGCGTTTCCCAAACATCTTGAGGTAAACCACTGTTTGCCACTGGTCCGCCGAACTCTTATGGATGGGGGCTCAAGGTGCTCGTGGCCGCACCAAAACATCACCAAAAAATACATACATACATATATATATTTATATATAGGAGCATCCACAATGCATATAACCACCGGAAACAACTTGCTCCTCCAACTGTTTCCACATTGAATCCCGAGTTCCAGCCCTAGAACTTCAACCTCAGCATTCCACCCACATGCAGGACCTACCGGGGCTCGAATTACTACATAGAACACAACAGTATGGCTCCAGGAGGGGGCCCCCTCCTTTACTTTTACAGGCCCGGACCCAGGGAGGTGGTGGTCTCCGGGGCCCTACATGGTTTGGTCCGCACGGCCACCCTTCAATTTTTTTAATAAATATTTGGCCCCAGGGAGATGGTCCTTCCTGGGGCCATGGGGCCCCCCATTAGGTGATTTTTTTTAGCCCCAGGGAGGTGGTGGTCCTCAGTGCTGGGGGGGTCCATGTTGCCCCCCATCAATATTTCATTAGCCCCGGAGAGGTAGTTTTTCCAGGGGCTGAGAGAGCCCATCGATGGGGGCTCCGTGCACCCCACTCCTTTTAACCAATAAAGCCCCGGGGAGGTGGTGGTCCCCAGGGTTAAATGAGTCTCAGGAAGGTGGGCCCTGTTCGTGCATTCACCTCCTTTTTTTAAAAAATGCCGCAGAGACTTTGCCCACCCGGGGGCTGTATCCAAAACTAACGCGTTGCACTTGTTTTTTTGTGGCTTTGCGGCTCTGTCACTTTTTCACAGCAATTTTATTTTAAAGTGCTTTTTGGTCCTGTTTGGGTATCTCTTGGACCCCATGACCAGAGCTAAGTGGTCACTGGGTATTCCCACCCTGCCCCCTTTTCTTTTTTCAAAACGTTTTTTGGGACTCGGCTGTAGCCGAGAACCAAGATGGTTACCAACACTTTCTGGTTGAAGTGTTGGCAGCCAATCAGATTTCAGCACAGGGACTGTTGGATCCTCAGAGTGTTCTAAAGAACAACTAGAGTGTTAACGGTCTTATGACAAAGGTATGGCACACCTGAAGCCATCTTGATTGAATCAAACTGGTAAACGTTAAAGCATTTAATTTAGAAAGGAACAAAATGAGGGGCTTCATTTTGTCATAGAAATTATGGTTAGTGCTGTAGAAAGAAAAATTAGGACACGTTTTAAGTGAGTTCTCAAATATCTTCCTTTTCTATTTATTAAAAAATTCTGATATGTCGACTGAAACATGCACTTTCAACACCAACAGCAGACTGCCAGTTAACTCTCTGGTGATCAGCAGTTTACCACAGTGTTCTGATGAGCAACTATAATGCTAACATTCTGAATTTATGCCAAAAGTGTGGCACATCTGACCGCCATCTTGATGGAATCGGAGTGGAAAACTGAAAGCATTTTCTACTGAGGATACTGCAGTAAATGAGGAGATTAGGGAGCTTCATAACAAATAAGACTTCCAAGATGGCCACCAGAGAGAAAAGAGCCCAAATGTAGCCCAAGTATAACCCAATGTCAGAAGTGTGCAAAACACCCACACATGTTGGATTTCTTTATAAAAGTGCATGAAAGGGTTAACACATACTAACCATTCAGGAATTGAGTAACAAAACAAATAATGAGAGATATGTTTTTATTTGCTGCCTTCCGCAGTATCAGAAGGTGCAAAGTTGAAAATGCTTCCATTAGTGGTTTGTGTGAGAGTAGTGTGCCATTCTTATGCTTAGTTTTTACATTTTCTGACAGTATTGTATCTGTCTGAATAGACCAAAAAATAATATTTGATCAACTAACTAAATTTTCAGGTATGTGAATTACATATAATTTGGAGAAAAAATGATTGAAAAGGTATATGTGTGTCTGATGATGCTATAAGAGAGTATCAAATATTTTTGAGAAAATATTGGAGGTATATGAGGTAATGTATGAGTGGTTTTGTGAGTGGCTTTGTATGTTTAATAACAGGTGAGTAAGATGCTTTATGAGCGTCTGAGAATGTAACAGTTTTTCTGATTTGCAGACTAGGGGGCCAATTACGATGTCAGTCAGAAAGGCTCCGAATGGCATTCGGTTCGTCCGAATCTGTGGCGGAAACCCGTGTTTCCGACCGACCGATTAGGATACAAGGTAGTCGGCGGGTCATTCCGAATCGGTTCCGACTGGCATTCGGAGAGTCAGAGTCATCAAAGCCGATTCATAGAGCTCTACGGGCCGCGTTTCCGACTGACTGATTACAATGCCGGATTCCGACAGCCTTTCCGACTCGGTCTGTCCGACATGAAAAGGCTGGCGGACACTGAATTTGAGGGCCTGTAGCGCGCCCCCCTTCACCCATGGGACCCATCTTTCCAACCATGCACAGTGTGGCAGGCACCATGGGGTGCCTGCCACAGGGTGCAAGGTTTTCCACAACCACCCCTTTTGTCAATAGGAGCCTGTGTTGTCGGTCGGAACACAGGCTCCCATTGAAGTCAAAGGGAGTCCGACCGAATGGTGTGTGGACCCATGGTAATCAGTCGATCAGACTTCCAGAACCCGAGCTGGTCGGAAACCATTCAGAGTCAGTCGGAATATTTTCCAACCAACATTGTAGTCGGCTCCTAGGTGTTTGAGAAGTTGGTTCACAATCTGTTGCTTTCAATTAGTATGGTGATGTAGCGGAAACTGCAATTTATTTGTAAGGGTGCAATATAATCTTTTGTCGTATTAACGTAAAGTGTTAGAATTACTAAATGTAATAACATGAAACGTGATGTATTTAGGCCATTTAAAAGTAATATGGAGAATTAATATAGAAAGTGAATGTAACTAGAAGGAAATATTAACTTGAAGAGCACATGTTGTGGTATTGACATCTATCCATGTACTAAAATCATTATTAATCGTGTCATTTTACATGTAGTGTTGCGGGGATTCTGCACATATACAGAACTATGCGCAGGAAAACAGGACCTCGGTGTATAGTGGTGTGCCAACCATCCACCTTAGTGCCCAAAATCCCAATCCGACTAGCTATAGTGTCTCATTCGTTCTTCGTACTACAGCGAAGCTACCAATGATTAGAAATCCCAGAACACGGACTCTTTCAGGAATCGCAGGCGCAAGAACACTCTTTCATTACTCACTCATACTTGTCCACAACGTGCGTATTAACGGACACAGTATAGTTTAAAATTTTTATTTCAACTAACGTGCTCTAAGACACAGTACACGTGCCAGTACTAGCAGCATAATGCATAAAGACAAAACAGTAAGCATTGTTACAATTCCATAGAATACAAACGGGGACAGCATTTTATAAAGACAGTAGATAAAGGACTATAATGCCTTGCCACCCTCCCCGTGCTAGTAAATAGTTTATTATAAAAATAGAAGACCTCTGGGCTTTGACAGGGGGACCCCAATACCTCAAGAACTAGATGCAAGGTTTACATCATCGGACAAGCACAGCTCTTCTCCCTGGAAAGGTTTTCTCCAAGTGCCTCTAACAGGTATATTGCAATATTAAAAGCACTCGAATTTCAGCAGTACAGCTGTGCTTCGTGTTATGTCTAAGTGCGTGGGGCTGACCAGAACAGAATAACAAGGGACGTTATTTTTCGACCTTGTACATCGTGTGCAGACGAAAACCACAGAGAACAGCAGAAAATGTGAAAGGCAGAAATGTAGACAGTTCTCCTGAACATAGGCACAAGCAGAGTCTGGAAAAACAAAGTCACGATGTAACGTGTGCAAAAGAGGCATCATGGCAGCTAGGCCTAAGCTAACTTAGCAATGTCGACAATGAGGCCACAATCCGCACTACACCCTCCCCTGGTCAGTCCATAGGTCAAGACATAGGACGAAAACAGAGTTCAAATAGATGGAGCAGAATGCAAACGTCTATAGGTGAGAAAAGTTTTGGGAAAAAATGGGGGAAAAAGGTCGAAATAGGGCCAAAAAAAAATGGTCACTCAAAGAGGATAAAAAAATCCAGATATGCAGTTTATTGAGAGCCAACACAACTAATCCATCAGAGTATATGCGCAGAAGACAGCAACACCTTCCAAGAAGACATCATTGTCATCGTTTGAAAAAAGAGATGCCATCCGGTTCAACAAATCAAAACTGCATTCATATTCCTCACAATAGGGAGCAGTGATCAGCATTGCGGGACAACTTGCGTGATATTCAATATAACTTTGTTGTAGGAGATTCTGAGCAGCCGCACAGATATCCCACTGTGCCAAGACTCCAAGTGCAGCCGCACGCGCCATTAATCCTTCACCGGAACATTCCCGTTTATGGGCCATTAAGGGGCCCATTAACTGGTCGAAATCCGGGTCCGAACAAGAAGTATTGGAGAGGCACACATCCAAGGACCATGAGAACGGACATCGTAAACAGGACAGCACAGGTTGCATGCAAGTGAAATAAGCAAAGCGAAAAGATAATCCATAAGCCACGCTGAGTGTTGCCAGTGGCAGTGTACCGAAGCTGTCAATCATGCGGTCATGGAGCAGCCACAGTCGCCCTGGGATGTGTAGGCCCACAAGAGGTGCAGCCATTGCGCAACAGGCAAAGCAAAAGTAATATTCCCGCAGCTAAGGCTAGGATCAATGGGAAGCCACCAAAGACGCTGGAAAAAATGGAATGAATAAAAGCCGGTATTACACCAAATATTGTCTGAAAGGACGTCAGAAGGCCAGAGCCCACAACTTTAAAAAAGTGTACAAGGCCGTTGGTATTAGATTTATTAAATATACGGTGAATCAGTTCACCGAAATGTTGGGGGAGGTTAGTATTTAAAAGGGCCTGTATTTCACTGTGGGCGCTGGCCACCTGGAGGACGAAGGTCTCCCGTGCGGAAGTTAGCATAACCTCCTGGTTTAATAATAGCGCCTTTATTCTGCTCAATTTATTGAAATCTGCCTTCAAAGTCGGTATGTAAGGCCAAATGGAACTATCTGACTTCCCACGTAGGGGTGGAAAAAGCACATTTTTTGCAGCATACTACGCGTTGCGAAACTGTTACAATGTAGGGTATGCCAGCTTGCAACCCACAGCAATCTTGATTATTTAAAAGCAGATAGCTACCGTTAGCAAGCATAGTGAAAGTAGGTGATATAGCTTGAACAGGAATACCCTTTAAAATACATGCAAGATTCGGGGCGGAAACATTACAAGCCCCGTGCAATTTAATGTTTTTACAAACAAGGGAACGACCCACTGTAGAATCGCAAGACTCCCCTGTGAGGTACACCTCTTTTTCGTCCCTAAGCCATCTGTATGTGAAAGGCAAGGACCACACTTCATGCAGAAAGGTACTGCCCAAAGGCTCAAAACGGCCTATCGGGTAATGTTTCATGCAGGAACTGAATTCAAACAAAGAGAAAGGCAATGAGATAACCCCGTGTATGAGCCAAACTGTGAGTCAGTTTCCGCCACAGAGAAAGGTAAAGGATCTATTTTTTTGATATGTAGAAGAGTGTATGTTGCATTTTTCATGGACATGAACTGCTGTTTCTCAGTCAAATTAAACGGCAAGAACAATGCAGTAGCGTTCAAGTAATCCCATGGTACCTTCCCAATTTTCAGAGTTTGCAAAGTCTATGCAAACTGCATCACTGAACGCAACTGATTCTGACCATGATATAACACAGACACTTCATCTTGTACAATATCAACAACAGAAGAAACAATATTATCTAATGTGTAAATGCGGGAAGACAGCGTGTTAATACTATTGTCAACAACAGCAAGTACTTTTTCTAGATTTGCTTGGTCTATTTCCCGTAAGCGGGAGCAGCTTCTATTTGTGAAAGCTTCCAGATTTCATTGTAAGTCGCATAAATAAATCTTTTTGGTCTCGGACCTCTAGGTCCCAGAACAAAGTCGGCCAGATCGATGTTACTGGATAACAGGGATAAATGTTGTTTCACGGACTCTAGTGTAGAGTGCCGCAACCACTGCTTACATAATTTACCAACTGAATATGTTGTAACCGAACGTGAGTGAGAAAAACGTGGATCAGGTTTATCCTGTTTGTAACCAGTAGCAGAGTTATGAAAACGCAGTTGGCAGGCATTAGTAGCTATCGGCCACACTAACCAATCTGAGTGATCTAATGCAGAGACATTAAATGAATTATTTTGAAACAAAGCTTGCAACTCATCAAGGGAATAATTTAAATGCAAGCTCCAGTTAGGCCATGAAGACAGCGCAGGAATGGTAGGTGCATTCAATTGTTTTGAAGTTGCCAAACCAAAACAAGTTGTTTGGTATATAGTACTATTTAAAAATAATATTTGGGTCGGGATGAGGCAAGCGCGATGTAAGGCCTCCATACCGCGTACCTGCCAGGATTTTGTGCCCCAAATAGATTTTAAATCAATGGTGGCTTTCCAGTGCTCATAGCCACCAACAGCTAATGCGTCCATAAAGTACCTGGAATACAACAATTTGGTATGGATTAACATCACCTTCGGATTCGAAGAAATGTTTAATTTAAAATAATAGGACCCTGGGTTTGACCTATCAAAGTCTGTAAAATAAGTAAATTTATTTATCAGAGTTTGGGAGCTCCCTTGCAGAGGGGTGGGGCAATGTTTCCACTGGGTATAATTAAAACTACCTCGAAGTGTACTAGATTTATGCAGGAAATGGTTACCATAATGTTGGTAACAATACAAATCGGCGAGGGCGTGGCTTGCCTGACTCTGAGATAGCCGCAGCCTAGGTGGGCTCCGGCCGTCGCCTCAATTATCCTTCAATAATTAGCGCCTTCTGCTCACCTGGTAACCGAGAAATCGTGGGTGCCGGTATCGGAAGCAGCGGTGACCACTCGGTGAAAGTTTGGAGGTCCCACGATCTTCGGCGGCAGTCCTGCAGGTCATTGCGCACTTGCGCACTCCCGGAAGTCTCCGGCAGCCATTTCGTGGAATACGGAGCTACGTGGGACGGACTGAGTCGAGCAGTGTTTGGCCTCCTGCATTGACCTGAGGCATATTGCGACCTGGTCGACTGCGCTGCGTGTGTCCGGGCTGCTGTGACTGGAACAGTGCGAGAGCTTCCCTCGCTTGCCGTCGCAGGATCAGCGGGACGAGGTGCTTGATTCGCCGGGCCCGGGTGCGCCGTGTCGCACGGCTCGTTCGCCGCTGGGGTCTGACTCTGTGGAGGTGCCCTCGGTCGCGATCCCGGTGATCTTTGGTGAGCCGTGACGCCAGGTGGGACGATCCTGCATCGCTCGATTGCCCCTCTCCCCCCTGTGGTGCGGTGAGGCCTCGGCCGAGGTGGTCTGCACTGTTGTCTTGCCCGGGTGCCTCCGCGGGGGTCTGCGGCTGGGCGCGGAGTGGCCCGTCTCATCCGACTGAGGTGCGCTGCCCTGTCTAACCTCGAGGGATTGTGCAGACCGGATTGTGCGGGGTGCGGCCCGGATCACGTTGTTTGCCCTGCAGGGAGTCTGGGCCCCGTGTGTCTCTTCCTCTGACTGCCTGTCTCCTGCGCTCTCCCCCTCTACAAGTGGCTCATCTGAGCGGGCACTGATCGGACTGTAGTGCCTCTGATACCTGTGTGATACTCGGAACGTTGCTGTGCGGTAAGAGGGCAGGTGGGAACTGTACGCCATATTGTAGCATAAGGAGGGAATCCTGTACACCACTAATTGTGCGCTTGGGCATTGCCTTGGTGAACCTGGGCCGGCCTGGACTGAGAATTTGTGTTGCATTGCCAATCATAGCCGCGCTCTTCTTGAAGGACATTCTTTTGGGACTGGCACTACCCACATAGTTCCTCGGTTTACATTACTTCTGTTCATAGCAAGTTGGGGACTGGTCGTCTGCTCCGACTAGCTTCACTAGTGACTTAGCAGGGCTCTGCTCTCCATGTCCTGCCCAGCTAATTGCGCCACCCTCCTACACGTGTCCGAGGTGTTGCCACTTGCCCGGCACGGGGCCTTCGCAGGCACGATGGGTAAACCTGACAAATCCCAGACGGAATTGCAATTTGAAGGCCGCAAGTCGTCCAGGCATCGTGAGGACGACCGTGATTCTACCGCCTCTGAGCCTAACGGGGACTCTGCCGTACCGGAGGGCGACATTCGCCAAATTCTTGGGGCTATGCAGTGCAGTCTGACGTCTATAGATGCCAAAATGGACACCCTGGTATATCGCATGGACAGGATGCCGGAAAGAGTAGGCAAGCATGCTGAGCGGATCGACATGGCAGAGAGCAGGATAGCTGATGCCGAAGAAGTTCAAACTGATATGGGGAGCGCGCAGAAGCACATGGAGAAACTTCTCACTTCTCTGAAAGATAAAGCCGAGGACATCGAGGTGCGCTCTCGGCGCAATAACGTGTGGATTTTGGGCCTAGCTGAATCTACCTCTATTGATAAAATGGAGATCTTTGTCGAAAAGCTGCTGGTGAACTTACTGGGTCGAGACACCTTTTCTGACGTCTTCGTCGTCGAGCGGGCTCATCGCTCACTGGGGCCTTGTCCCCCTCCTGGCGCTCCTCCTCGACCTATGATCGCCCATCTGCTCAACTATAGGGACAGGGATGCAGCCCTAAAGCGTGCTAGAGATCTGAAAGTCCTGAGGTACGAAGGTTCTGATCTCTCATTGTTCCCTGATTTTACCCCGCTTGTGCAGGAGGCTCGTAAGAAATTTGGTCCGGTAAAGCGCAAACTCAGGGAACTGCAGCTTGACTATGCAATGTTATACCCGGCTCGGCTCCGGGTCACTCTTGATGGCCGATCAAGACTCTACGTAGAGCCCAATCTGCTGCAAAAGGAACTTAAAAAGTACTGTGCAGACCATGGCAACAAGTCCCCCAGATCACCGTCTTCGGAGGCCTCTGCCGCTGCAGGGGATTCGGCGTTGGAGAGCACGCAGGGTCCGGGTGCCTCGGGCTCCTAGAGGCCTGTACAAAGTGTTTATATGTGCTCTGCAGTTGCGACTCATATGTCCTGAAGTAATTTCCACTGTGCTCATGTGTGTCTGCCATTATGTACGGATGCAGCTTACCGGCACCATAGTTTAACGTAAAGTAATACTGGTGCCCAGTAGACTAGTTGGTTCTTATTAATAGATGGCGACATCTGGCCACCCAGTAACACCGGGGGTCAGGCTGCCATAGCCCTTGTGTGTATTCCACCTGGGTTTACTATATTGGGATGTTGTCCCAGTTGGGGACAGTAAAGGTATTGGAAGGGAGGGGGGTTGGTAAGGGTGTCAGAACTTGCCATGTCTACTTCTTTTGATGTGGTGTGGGTGGGTTGTCGGGGGGGTGTTTCCTCTTTTGTCGTTTTATTGTCCTTTTGTAGGTCCCAACGTATACTGTTCATAGCGTGTATGCAGGTCACAGCATTGGTCAGCGGTAGGTTTTCAAAAATGAGTAACCCTTTTTATGTCAAAACCTAACAACAACAGTGCTTCTATTAGCTTCCTTTCCTGGAATATTAGAGGTCTAAATGACCACAGGAAAATACGCAAGGTGGTAGCATACCTCTATCGCCACAATATCGACGTGGCCATATTGCAAGAAACGCATCTCTCAGTAACGACTGGTCTATTATCCCAAAGACGTATGAAGGGAGACTGTGTAGCTGCTGGCTTCTCCTCGCATGCTCGGGGGTGCTCATATGGGTTCGCAGGAATTCAGGCATACAGCTCCAGGCGCTAGAGGTAGATACAGGGGGTAGGTTTGTATTGGCCAAGTGTCGAAAAGAGCACTTTAATGTCTTATTAGTGGGGGTCTATGGGCCCAATTATGACGACCCGCAATTCTATCACGCCCTACACCACAAAATAACACAACACTCTCACTTGCCTATCTTCTGGGGAGGGGACTTCAACTGCACAATGAACCCTGACCTTGATCGCTCCAGAGGGCCCTCTAGGCCACCTTCACGCGCTGTGCAGGCTGTCGCTGGTATAGCTCAGGTCGAGGGGTTGCGAGACGTTTGGCGTCATCTGTCGCCTTTGGGCAGGGATTATTCTCACTATTCAGCTGCACATGACATTCACACAAGGATCGATTACTGGTTTGCCTCTACTACCATACTTTCTTCCATTATGTCCTGTTCCCATATGGCCCGAACATTGTCTGACCACTCCCCAGTGCTTTTAAGGCTGGAGCTCCCAGATGCCCTTCTTTACAAATGGGTGTGGCGATTTCCCCAGTACTCCTTGTTGGACTCGGTCTTTCGTGCAGAAATTGTTACATCCATAGATGAGTATTTTCTCACTAACTTGGGTAGCGTGACCACCATGAGCTCGATTTGGGAAGCCTTTAAGCTCTATATTCGAAGTATCTCGATCTCTAAACATGCAGGTGTCCTTCGGTCTATCCGCACTCAACTGTGTAACATCGAAAGTACCTTAAAGGACTTAGAGGGTAAGTTGCAAGACTCTGGGGACCCAAAGATCCTCGCGCAGATTAGGATAAAAATTAGTGAATTTAACGAATTTGCTGAGGAGGAAGTCAAACACTTAGGAAAATATGCATTAGCCAGGGTGTATTCCGAGAGCGACCGACCCAGCGCTACACTGGCGGTGACAATCAGACCAGGTAGGGGGGACAGTTACATCACTAGTATTTTTGACAGTAATCAAGTGAAGGTCGAGGGCACCCCTGCAATTCTATCTGCATTTGCGGACTACTATGCGGGGCTTTACACGACCAGGGGAGCAACCACACCCAACTCAGATGACGACTATCTGGCCCATCTGACAATGACCTGGTTGTCGAATAGCGACAGGGAACGACTCATAGGCCCTTTGAGACCTACAGAAATTAGTGCAGCACTGAAGGATATGCCTAACGAAAAAGCCCCTGGGGCGGATGGCCTAACAGTGGCCTTTTATAAGGCTTATCAGGACAAACTGCTCCCACACTTGGTGAACCTGTTCGAAGAAATGGCCAAGACGGGTCTCATGCCACCATCTATGAGGGAAGCTACAATAGTAACTATGCTTAAGCCCGGAAAGTCTCCCGAGTGTTTTTCGTCCTATAGGCCGCTATCTCTTCTGAACACGGATACGAAGCTCTTTGCCAAGGTGCTGGCAAACAGGCTTGCCCACCTTCTTCCCCGTGTGGTGGGCCCGGAACAGACTGGTTTTGTTCCAGGGCGGTCCTTGTCCAGCAATCTTCGCACTCTCTTTGGCACCATAGCGCGTATCAGTCCCCACGTCAAAGCAGCAGCCCTATTTATAGATATCGAAAAAGCTTTCGATTCTGTAGAATGGCGGTTTTTATATGCAGTCCTCCGGAGGGTGGGAGTCAGGGATATTTTTATTCAACTAGTGGAGGTGCTGTATGCCCGCTTGGTGGCCCAGGTAAGGATTAATGGAATGTATTCACGCGCTATCGATATAACCAGAGGGACTAGGCAGGGCTGTCCCCTCTATTATATGCGCTGGTGGCGGAGCCTCTCCTGTTCGCAATGCGCGAATATCACGCATACCGGGGCATCTGGTCCTTAAATTACAATCTCACTATCTCGGCCTACGCTGATGATACGCTGCTATACATTAGAAACCCGGAGCAAAATCTGATTCCAATGCTGCAAGAAGTGGAGCGCTTTAGCCAGCACTCAGGGCTTCACATTAACTGGCACAAGTCCCTTATATTTCCGCTTACACCTTGCACGACCCCGGTGCAGACTGCTTATCCCCTAGAGTGGACCACGGAACCGGTCAGGTACCTGGGCATTAAAATCCACACAGATCCTGATCTCGTTCTCGCAGAGAATTATGGTCGAGCTGTACACAAACTGACGGAGGCGGTAGAGGCATGGATTAAGCTTCCTCTGTCAATGATAGGGCGGATCGCATTGACAAAGATGGTGGTGCTCCCCCGCTTTTTATTCCTGTTTGCGAACATTCCTATCACTCTATCTCAATCCTTTTTTCGCACTCTGTGTCTTTTGATGCCACGACTAGAGTGGGCAGGCAAGCAGCCGAGGGTCAGATGGGATGTCCTTACTAAGCCGTTTGCGGAAGGTGGACTGAACGCGCCTTATATGGAAAGATACTACAGAGCCGCACAGACTCTGCACGCTCACGCGTGGATACATGGGCCTAGCACTCTACCGCATCGACTTATAGAATATCAGATGATCTCCCCTATCCCTCTTCCGAGGATGCTTACAGGGGCCACGCGACCTGCCCCGCGCACAATAGATCCAGTACACTGCACGGGACACCAGCTTAGCAGAATAGCTAGGAAACACAAGTTACAATTCATATACTCTACCAAACTTCCAATCCAGTGGTGTGATTGGCTCCCCCTTAGAGAGGACAAGGCCGTTGTGGCCACCCTGCTCAGGTTGGGGTTGCAGGAGCGGGGAGATATATTTCAAGAAGGGACAGTTAAATCATGAAATCAGGTGGCAACGCCGGGGCAGAACGTAACGTCGCTGGTCGCCTTTCAGTATTTTCGATTTCGCAGCGCCTTGCGCGAGTTGTTGGGCCCGGAGTTGCACGAACCGCCAGGCTTACAATCCCTAACATATTTGCTGCAATCACAGACGCCGCAACATGGTATAACAGCAATATATATACTTTTTAGAGTTCAGGATCAGCCGACTAAACTTAAGTCTCAGCTGGAATGGGAGGAGGAGTTGGGAACAGAACTTACACCCGCTCAATGGACGTGGTGCTTTAACAAAACCAAATCGATCTCTTTAAATGGTCGCCATAGGTTATTGCACTTTAAGTATTTGCACCGCACTTACTATACTCCAGCGAGAATGTGCAGGTACGGATTAAGGGAAGATAGTAAGTGCTCACGATGCTCTGTAACAGTTGCACTTGGCCTGGGACTGCCCAGGTATACGGAGGTTCTGGTATGAGGTTATTAGCGCTTTATCTAACATGCTAGAATGTGTCGTTCCAGAAGTGCCACTCATGGCTCTTTTGGGGCTTAATAAACAGATACCTAAGGGGGTGCAAAAGCTGGCAGCTGTAGGCCTTCTTCTAGCGAAACGCAGAGTGGCGATGAGATGGATGAGGGGCCCTTTGCCCACTTTGGCGGAATGGCAGACTGACCTGGCATATTGCTCAACACAATCTGAAAATTACAATGCTTTGATGCCAGTAAAAACTGCACCTAAAGATATGTGGGGGCCTTTCAGACAATACCTGCTAGTCAGCGCAGCTATGGGGGACTCCCAGGAGGAGCAGGATCGGGAGGGATTTGGGTGAATGAGTATGGGCAGGACGTAAATATTGTGGTTTTATTCTCACATGTTGTATATAGCTCTGGCCCCTTCGTTTAAGATTACATTTTTTTTTTTTCCTGTACTTATCTTGCCCATGGGTAAGGAAGCTCAAGATTATGCAATCTGTTCATGATAATTGAAATGAGATAATTTCAATGTTCTGCATTGTAAGGGACTCATGCCTGCAATATGTCATTGTGTGACCTGCACTATGTAGTCTTGAATGCAACTTGCGCTGTGACAGCATAGTGTTATTTATGTGTTGTTGTATTTCTTGACATGCAAAATGACAAATAAAGTTTTTTTTTTTTTAAAACAATACAAATCGGCATAATTAGCAGAATTTAAATACAAATCCTCAGCATTAAAAGCAGCATAATATTTCAAATCGGAAAACAAGGATTTAATTGCATGGACATCCCAATCATCTGAACGTATGTTTCTTTTTTACCACATCACCCATGGAAACACGAAGTACATTTGGAACATTGATAATTTCTGTTGGTCCATGAATTTGGAAATTCACTGCATCCCATACGATGCCATCTGCAACTGGAAAGGCGGAAATGTTCACAAATGTCTGGTCATGCTTCATGATGTGTGAAGAAGAGTGCAGAGCTAAAGTTCCAGCAACAGAGTTCACCGCAGAGCGCTCTGGCAAGTAGTGACCATTGATGAGCAAGAAAAAAACTGTCACAAAGCCAATGAACATGAACAGGAAAATCAGAAATAGTACCAACCAGATGTATGTCCATGGAGGGACCAAAAAATTGTCTCTAAACCAGGGTACAAAAACACTGAATTTGGTTGGGGCAAATGATGAAGTGGAAGTCGAGTCAAAAGAAAAGTGGGACTGGTTCAGTGGTGTTGTAGGCAAACCAGCCAATGACTCGCTTGTGGGATAAGCATACTCAGTTTCCTTGTTGCAGGAGGAAGCTGGTGGGTCGAGCAGGTGATCTGGTAGAGAGACCATCCCAATGGCAACATCGTTGCACGTGGCGACCGGAGGGCCACCAGCAGGATTCCTTGAACTTGCTGGACATGATACAGCAGGTGTTACACTATTCAGAATCGGCCAGATGTTGTAGCTTGACTGTCCACTGAGATGTATCTGTTGTCTTTGCGAACAGGAAGCGGTGGTAAGATGACTATACGAGTACCCTTCAAGCCAAGGACTGGAACCGGTGCACGAAAAGAGGGGCCAAATTCTTTTTTGTTCTCCACCTTCTCTCGGACCATATCTCCAATCTTCGGAAGCCAGCCAGCAACCGGAATCTGCAGCGCAGCGTCAGTGGCTGAGGGTAAGTGTTCACTTGCAAGTCTGTCACAGGTCTCTTGTAAGTCCTGTAACATAGTAGAATGATTATCTACGTCAAAGGTCGCGGCAGCTGCCGCCATGTCTAGATCATCAAGGTCTGGCACAAACATCTGTATGCCAAAGAGCATTTCGTATGGGTTCCGCCCACCCAGAGATCTTCTAGGGAGATTATTAAGTGCACGTTGGACGCCATACAAGTGGGCCAGCCAGTTGCTGCCAGTACCTAAGACTCTAGCTGTCAAGGATTGCTTTAAGTCACGGTTCATTCGCTCCACAATTGAGTTGCCCTCAGGCCTGTATGGAGACAAAAATTGCACTAGAACCCCCAAAGCCCTCATTGCATCCTTGTACGCCTTAGAGGCGAACGCTGGACCTTGGTCGGAATGGAAGGTGCCACAGGCAAAAATTCCCACAAGGACACGCAAATCCCTGATGACATTTCGAGCGCCAGCACTGCATTGTGGTCAAACCCAGATGAAACGTGTGCACGAATCAACTGCAACTAAGATGTATTTATATGCAGTATCAGAAGAAAATGGACCGCAGTGATCAAGATATACACAACCAAAAGGTTTATTAGAAATGCAGAGCTGTGTTTATGGCGGACGTGTAACCGTAGAGGGCTTAATTTGCTGACAGATGTCACAAGAAAGGACATAATTATGGGTCTGTTTGTATAAACCACGCCACCAATAACGCTGCAGCAAGAGTGAAACAGCTGCAGACACGCCAGCATGGGCCGAAGCCAAGCCTTCGTGTGCGGCTGTTATCAAAGAATTTCTGCGGTCCGCTTTGGGAATCAGCCAATCACCAATGTCTGGAATTCTTACATAAGGAACCTGGTCGGGACTTAAGTGATAAGAGTACTTGGAAGGGAAACCCTGTGGGTGATTAGAACCTTCCGTTGTAGCAGCAATAGCTGCCAAAATCTCATTATCTATTTTTGTCATGGATCTTGTAACTGCTGCTACTGAGCACGTGGCTACTGCTGATTTGGCAGCTTCGTCCGCCAAACTGTTACCGACCGCGTGTGCGCCCACACGCTGGTGGCCAAGAGTGTGAATCACCTGTGTGAGAGGCAGACGTCGTTTAAGATCTGCTACTCGAACCCAAAGCATTGTGTGCTTAATTGCGCTGCCTTTAGAATCTCTATAGTCGTTCTGAGAACAAAAGAATAAGTTGTCATTAAAAGACTGAACACAGTAGTAAGAATCGCATACAATAAGTGTAGTCACATCCGGGTCTGCAAACTCAAGTGCGAGCACCAAAGCACGCAGCTCTGCCAATTGGGCGGTACTGTCTCCCAGTGCCTGCCTGTGCACAACACTCGATTTGAACTCACCGTTCACCATAGTACCTGCCACAATAGCACATGCTGCTGAATAAGCATGCTTAGAACCCATGGCCGGTTGCGCCGAACCATCGGTGTAAATGATACATTTGTACTCCTCAAGCAGCAGTAAAGACAGAGGAGGAGGATGAACAAATTCATACTGCAAGAACTCCTGTGTCTGAAGAGAGGAATCAAAGATAAAGGTGACATCAGGAGACGTCAAAGAAGTAGCCCATTGTATCCAACGGGGGTGCAAAACCTTAGAGTTTGGTACACTTGCCTTTGTCACTGCCTCAAGGGCAGGATATGGTGTTACCACCAAAATGTGTTTTCCCTGTGCCAGTGCGCGTTCTTTAGGAATTGCCATTTGCACTGCAGTCAAAACTTTCTCCACAGTTGAAAAGCCCAACTCAGCAGAAGTGTAAAGATGCGACTTGTAGGCAATAGGTACTGTGTCACCTTCGTTAAACGTCAAGTAAGTGAAACCCACTGCGCCTGGCACGATTCTGATCACCAAGTTCGTGTGGTTATCATGAGTCAACAAGAACTTAGATTCAAGTAGATCAGACTGCAAAGATTGTAGAATAGCTGAGTGTTCCGGAAGCCAGCATGACTTCGAAAAGGTTGGTTGTATCAAGGCATAAAGAGGCTTGATACGCTGGGCATACTCGGGAATGTAAGAACGCCCGAAGTTCAAAAATCCCAGCAAAGACTGAAGTGTTTTCAGGGTCGTTGGAGGGCGCAGAAGTGCGCACTTCTCCAGGAAGTGGGGAGCTAAGCCCCTACCTTCATTGTTGAGCTTGTAGCCCAAAAACAACACAGCGTACTCTGCGATATGTGATTTGGCAAAATTAAATTTGTAACCGAAGTTCGCAAATTCAAGAATAATGCGGTCTACTTGGGAAAGATGCGGCCATAGTTCGTCGTCTGTCAGATATATATCATCCACGTACGAATACGCACCTGGGTCTATGCTGTCCAACAAAGAGACAACACGGGCGGCGAAGACCCCCGGCTGTTCTTGTAGCCCATTGGCAAACGCCGGAATTTTATTTGTTTTCCACCGGAAGTGAACGCGGTCCATTGACTGCATTCAGGGGACAAATTGTGTGAGTAAAATCCATTGGAAAGGTCAAGTGTCGTTTTATATTTTTTACGAACAAGACTGTCTACTAGCGCAGAACTATGGGTATTCTGTACCGCAAAGGTTCGACAATGAGAGTTCAAATGCCGGTAATCTAAAACTAAGGGTACGGCCCATCGGGTTTAGAAACCGCAAAAAGGGGGTTATTCATTGGTGACACGCATGTCTCAATCACTCCTTGATATTCTAACTGTGTGAGAATGTCTGAAACGGGACCTTTAGCTTCCCGCCGGAGGGGATATTGGGGTTGAGCATGTGGCATAGACCGCAACGGTATATCATGGGGGGGGAGAATCCTCATCCCAGCCCACGTGATTACGGTACAGTGCCGGGGCCTGGGCCACAGTCCATTCAGCTGCGAAAGCCTCCGCATGCTCCTTGGGGACATGACGAGAAAAACTCGGAAGGATTACTTCCTTCCCTCTCGGAGCAGCGAGAACAAATAGTGGTGGCCAATCCGCCTCCACCAATAATATGTCGTAAGAAGAGGTCAGATTTTCCCAAAAGATCCCTTTAATAACACGCTCAATGTCACCTTCAATTTGAAGGACTATATTAAATAGTCTGTCAGGGGGTGCCACTCGCGTGTCAGCTGTCTCGACAGTAATGAAAGTGTCAGTTGCTGTCACCTCCACATGAGGACGTAGTGCCTCCCGCACTATGGTAACTTCCGCTGCGCTGTCTAGCAGCGTCACTGCCCACGTCCAATTCAGGAGTCTCGTTCTCACCGTCTGTGGCATATCTCGCTGTTAAAGCCGCAACTTTTTTCTACTGAAACTGAGGGCGATAACGTGGAAGTTCTTCTTGCTTCCCCTTGCCTCCAGGCTGACGAGGTTGGTCCCGTCCTTGTGGGGCATCGCGACCCTTGCCTCGATCCTGCCAATCTCCTCCACCAGCCTGTGAGCTTGATGGTGCCTGTGAAGAACGAGGAGAAAGCTGTTCAGGGACCTGAAACCTGTCAGGAGACTTAATTCTCGCTCGGTCGTGCAAATCATAAGTGCGTTCAGAAGACTCGGAAGCCGGTGATGCTGCACGCGACCCCGGTTTCTGTTGTTGCTTCCCCTGCCTCTTAAGTTTCCAGTTCTTTTTAGAAAAGAACGGTTTCTCGTCTTTATCAGACTGAGATTTTTGTTGTGGTTGTGTTTGAGTTTGCGTTTTAGCAAAAGGCTTAACTCCCAAACTATTGCGGCCAATGGTTTTATAAGCCTGTGCAATAATTTTCGGTAATTCGCAAGGCTTGTCCAGTTCTGGGACTAAAGCCAAAGCGTTAGCTACTTGAAAGTTAACTGCATCACCCTTGACATTTACAACGATTAGATCAGCCACTACGTCGAACACTCCCACTAGTCTCATCCCCAATTCAATAGCCGCTTCAGGGCCATGTTCGTCTTGAACACGCTTAATCACGGCGGGGAGGACTGTCATAGAGGGAGTGCCGAAACACTTCGCATACACTTCCGCAAATATCTTACCCCAGTTGTTGCATTCTGTCAACTCGGGAATTAAGTCTTTTGGCAAACTTATAGTCAAAATCCTGTGTTTTTCCACAGGAGAGGTATTCGGAAACACCGCCTCCAGCTGATCAAATTTTTCAGCAAGCCAATAAGGCAAATCATCCTTATTCTGTGAGCGCTTGCCCATCACCGAATTAACCATGATGGGACTTATAGTTACACCGCCAGGCCCAGCTGGGTGCGCTGCAACTCCAGGATGGGCCATCTGGATGTTGCCTGTGACATATTGTACTAAAGCTCTGTGCACACGGACCAAAGACGTATGCAGCACGCGCAGTTCATCTACCGGAACCGCTAAATAACGTGGATGCGGGGTATTCCCGGCCAAAACAGGCCAAGCGGCCCCATCTATCGATAAAGGGCCTAAACGAATCGGGGTGACCGGGTGTGGGAGGGCGCCATTACACCAAATTCGGTGTTGCCATGCCGTGAGCGGAACTTCAAGAGCCTGATAAGGCTGATAAGCATTAGGAAGGGCAGTGGCAGTGTACACATGGAACAAATTATCAGCTCCATCCACCGCCGAAAAAGTGACCCATGAATAAAACACCTCAAAGTGGTAAGCCGGATCAGTTTGTACCACAAAGATGAGAGCGACACCCGCATCAGGCACTCCATACGCTGTCAAATGAGCTCGGAGCGCAGTGCGGCTATTTGCCGGGATATTTATATTCACAGCCATTAAGACTAAGAATGAAGAACAACCTAGTGCGTGGCAGCGCAACATAGGGTTAACATTAAAGAGAATACCTTTTAATAACTTCAAGCTTGAAAGAACCTATAAAAACATCAATATAGGAGGTTACACCCTCACATCCGTTTCCGGAAACAGAAGTGAGGGAATTGTGGACAAGCACAAGCACTACTCAAGCGTCTCGCAGATAAGAACCAGACCACACATTGGTGGCGCCATGTTGCGGGGATTCTGCACATATACAGAACTATGCGCAGGAAAACAGGACCTCGGTGTATAGTGGTGTACCAACCATCCACCTTAGTGCCCAAAATCCCAATCTGACTAGCTATAGTGTCTCATTCGTTCTCCGTACTACAGCGAAGCTACCAATGATTAGATATCCCAAAACACGGACTCTTTCAGGAATCGCGGGAGCAAGAACACTCTTTCATTACTCACTCATACTAGTCCACAACGTGTGTATTAAGAGACACAGTATAGTTTAAAATGTTTATTTCAACTAACGTGCTCTAAGACACAGTACACGTGCCAGTACTAGCAGCATAATGCATAAAGACAAAACAGTAAGCATTGTTACAATTCCATAGAATACAAACGGGGACAGCATTTTATAAAGACAGTGGATAAAGGACTATAATGCCTTGCCACCTTCCCCGTGCTAGTAACTAGTTTATTATAAAAATAGAAGACCTCTGGGCTTTGTCAGGGGGACCCCCATACCTCAAGAACTAAATGCAAGGTTTACATCATCGGACAAGCACAGCTCTTCTCCCTGGAAAGGTTTTTCTCCAAGGGCCTGTAACCGGTATATTGCAATATTAAAAGCACTCGAATTTCAGCAGTACAGCTGTGCTTCGTGTTATGTCTAAGTGCGTGGGGCTGACCAGAACAGAGTAACAAGGGACGTTGTTTTTCGACCTTGTACATCGTGTGCAGACGAAAACCACAGAGAACAGCAGAAAATGTGAAAGGCAGAAATGTAGACAGTTCTCATGAACATAGGCACAAGCAGAGTCTGGAAAAGCAAAGTCACGAAGTAATGTGTGCAAAAGAGGCATCATGGCAGCTAGGCCTAAGCTAATTTAGCAATGTCGACAATGAGGCCACAATCCACACTACAGTAGGTAAATGCATTAATTGAATGTGACTTATTTCCTATGAAATTTCCTCAAGCCCACATGTCATTTTCTTATCTTAGCCGAATCTTGTAGGCCTGAAACGCATTTTCCATGAAAGCTCTCGTTTTAGAATTAACAGTTTAATTTCATGTGTGCTGTGGAATTTGTTCTTTCTCACGTTTTGTGTTGCAGGTGAAAGAAGCGCTCTTGTTAGCTCGAATAATGTCTTTGTTTTAGTAGTCTGGCAAGGAGAGAAAAAGTTACATCGTACAGTATGAATTGATAAGGAAAGGCCATTGTCCTTCGCAAAGGAGAAGGCTTGGGAACGAAGGACAAACATGGGGAGAAGTAGAGCACCGTTGTCCCATGAATAACTACCTTTGAGATGGTACCCAGAGTGGATGGCATGACCTGCAAAGGATCTTGGGAAAGTTCTCTTCAATATTGTGTTATTGGGAGTAGGGAAAGCACCCAATTCTCTTTCTGCCTTCGGAGAGAGAGCACTTTATAGCAAGCTCTGTTTCATTAGCTTTATGCTATTTTAACCCATCGATGGTGGAGAGACTTCTTAGGAAGACGCACAAGCTAATACCTTTTTATTTCTTGTCTCTGAAGATGCTTAGTAGGGATGTAATTTTAGCATTAGTGTAGGGATAGATTAATGCTTTATATTAATCAATCCTCGATGCAGGGAAACTTGGACTCATGCTTTCTGATCCTCTGCATTCTCCTACTTGAATTAATTGTTTTGTTTATGCTGCACAGTTCAAATTGGATGTGCAGATTTGGGGGCATATTAGCAAGACCCACGTTAAAATTATCGCCGTTTTAGCGGCAGGAAACTGCCGCTAAAACGGCGATAATGGGCTTGCTAATATGCGTTATAGAATTCCAATAGAAGCCCAGGTTAGATGTGCAGGACATCTAACCTGGGCTTCTATTGGAATTCCATAACGCATATTAGCAAGCCTCATTATCGCCGTTTTAGCGGCAGTTTCCTGCCGCTAAAACGGCGATAATTTTAACGTGGGTCTTGCTAATATGCCCCTGGGTTTTATGCATATTCCGATGTTTTCTACACTCTCATCTTGAGGTATTTTTATGTCCAGTTATTTTTGGCTTTGTAATAAATTAACTAATCTTACGTAGTTGTCTGTGGTTACTATGTATCCAGAGAGATTCCTGTTGAATTGATTGGCAATAATAACAACTTTCTCCCCTCTACACTTACATGCTGCTAAAAAGAACCATCGGATTGTGATTCCAGAATAGGTCCAGAACTTATGGGCCCGGCCTTTTCAGTTGGTAGCAGAGTAGGATGGTTAGCACATGAAGCGAGGGGAGAATCCAGAAATCAATTTAGAAAAGTGGAACCTAGAACCCCAGAGCCCCAAAATAGAGCTCTATGACGTTGAATGGAGAGCAACAGATTTCGGCTGAGACTGACGGAGTTTGATGGTCGGCGAGACCAGCGGTGAGCAGAGGAGTGAGTATTAATAGGGTGTATGCCGTGTGCTGGATTGTGGGAATGAATTGAGCATGTAATGTCTGGCAGAGCTGGTGTGAGAGTCGAGTGAATGTGGTTCGAGCCGGACGTGGTCCAAGGATTGAGATTTGAGTTTCAGGTCCCAAAGTGGCCTAAGATCCCAGAATATATTAACTGGTGCAGAAGACACCGAGATTGATTGTGATTGTTTGACAGAAGAGTTGAGGAGTTGTCGTGAGACGTCATCGGCAGTTCCACCTAAGACAGGGAACTTTGTGTGACTGGTAGGTATGTGAATCATTTAGTAAACCTTGTGCACAGAGGTGAGCTATACTGATTCGGGTGATCAGCGCAGGTCGAGGGTCACTGCAGGAATGTTCTAAGATGACTGAATTCTATCGATTCTTTTAGATGACAGACAATTACAAAATTTAATACGATTGTGTGAGTGAATTCGTACGGAGAAATTGTGAAGGAGGGTGAGCCACTGTGAGGAGTGAAGGTGATGTCAGAGTGTGCTGCGCTGCGATAGGTCGGTTGGTGTAACGCCGCGTTGGGATTTATTGGTAGTCATCGGGAAGTTGTGGTTGGAAAAATTGTTCCGTCGTCAAATTTTGAATCATGCATTGCTTTAGGGTGTTGCAGGATCTTTTCAGGGGTGACAAAGGGGTTGTTACTCGAGTGGGCGAAGAGGCGCAACCCGAGGATACTCCAGCACATTACATGATGACAAAAGTAGGGCTACACACAATAATTTTGCTTCATAATTGGCACAAAATTACTGAAAAAAAGGGTGAATTGTCATTTCATGTTTTTGATTCATTTTGGTTGGATGTGTTGCACCAATTGAGAGGATTAATGTTTGTGCTGCAACCTTTGACTAGACCAACACAGTTTGTGGCGTTAGACGCTGGATGTGTGCAGCACATGCTAAGAAGAGAGAGAGATATCAAGGGAAGATGAGTAAAGCTTTGAGGGCATGTCAGGATGCCCAATGGGATGCACAGCTCAAGAGATGGAGAGTGGATACTATTGAGGGAGAAAGGTTGTACCCAATGCTGGTAGAAGAGGGTGATTCTCAGAACAGGAATAGAAGAGAAAATGGAAATGACAGGAGTGATACTGACGACAGCGTGTTGGATGGGTTGTTATCTGAGCGTCCACAACCTTATAATCCGCAATCAGAGGAGGGGAGGCAAGATTTGGCGAAAGCAGGGAATGTGGAAAGTGTGTCAGCACCTCAAACATGTCCCAGTAGAGGAGTTGTGGGAAGGATATTCTCGATCTGTACTTTCAAGTACCAGTTTGAATGCTTGTAGTTCAGCTCGCTGAGCTGTACAATCTCCTAGAGACTGCGTTTTTGTGACCATAGGTCTGAAGATGCCATTTCGCATGCGACCTTTAACGATAGCACACGCTGCACTGTAAGCTTGCTTACCCCCTATTGCGGGTTGTGCGGATCCGTCAGTGTAAATTATGAATTCGTACTGATCGAGAGGCAGAATTTCAGTAGGCAGGGGACATTCATGTTCATACTGCAGGAAGGCTTGTGTTTTCAAATCTGGATCAAAAACATATTCAACATCAGTTGCAGCAAGAGAATTAACCCATTGTATCCATCTCGGATGCAATGCCTTAGCATTTGGAATGCTTGCTTTTGTAACCGCTTCTAAAGCAGGTACTGGGGTTACGATAATAATGCGTTTCCCTTGGGCTAAGGCTCTTTCTTTTGCTACAGCGGTTTGAACTGCTGTTAGAATTTTTTCAGTTGAACTGAAGCGCATTTCCGCTTGTGTGTACAAGTGTGATTTATACGCTATTGCTATTTTCTCACCCTCATTAAAAGTTAAGTAGGTGAATCCGCATTGACCCGAAATTATTCGGATCACCAAATTACGTTCACTTACGCGTGTTTGTAAGTGATGTGTTGCTAACATGTTAGCCTGGAGTGAACACAAAATTTCTGTGTGTTCCTGTGTCCAGTTTTTGATTGAAAAATCAGGTTTGATTAATGCGTAGAGAGGTTTAACCCTTTCTGCGTAGTTTAAAATGTATGTTCTTCCAAAATTTAGGAAACCCAGGATGGATTGTAAATTTTTTAGCGTCTTTGGAGGTTGGAGCAGCGCACACTTTTCTAAAAAGTTAGCTGCCAAGCTCTTGCCTTCACTTGAAAGCTCATATCCTAGAAATAGGACATTGAGATGGGCAATTCTGGACTTTTTAAAGTTGAATTTGTAACCCTCAGAGGCGAATCCCAGTATAATGGTGCTCACCCTGTTCAAGTGTTTTTTCCAGGTCATCGTCTGTCAGATAAATGTCATCAACATAGGACAATGCCTCATTGTCATAAATTTGTAGTTACTCCATTACCCTCGCTGAGAATAAACCTGGGCTATTCTTGAACCCTTGTGGGAGTCGACAAAAGTGACGCTGGGTCCACATTATGGAGAATGCTGTTAAGTACCTGCTCTCAGGTGCTATGTTTTGACAAAAGAAACCATTTGAGATATCTAATGTGGTTTTATATTTTTTACGCACAATGTTATTCATTAATGCTGTGCTATGTGCATTTTGCACTGCAAAAGTTTTAGAACAAGTGTTTAGGTGTCTGTAATCCAAAACTAGACGATATGTTTTGTCTGGTTTGGAGACAGGAAACAAAGGATTGTTCATTGAGGAGGTGCATGTTTCAATCACCCTTGGTATTCAAGTTGATCTAAGATCTCCCTGACCTGTTTTTTAGCTTCTTGCTTAATAGGATACTGCCGTTGTGCAGTTGGTTCATGTTTCAGATGTATTTTATGGTGAGGTGAGTCCTCATCCCATCCTACATGATTTTTATACAATGCTGGGGCCTGGGCTACTGCCCATTTCCTGGCATATGTATATTTTAGGTTTATTGGAATATGGTTGGAGAAGGCAGGCATAATAATGTCCTCGCCATGTGGGCACTCCCTGACAAATTGTGGTGGCCAGTCCTTTTCTGCTAGAAGTATGTCATAGCCCTTTGATAGTCTTTCCCCAAAAGTGCTTTCACTTGTCTAGGTTTGACTCCTCCATCCGGAGTGTTATTTCAAATAACCTTTGTGGAGTACTAACCCTGGTGTCTACAGTCTCAACTGTGATGTACTCATTCAAGTCCACTATCTCCAGAAGTTCCTTCACGTTCTGGCGAACTATTGTGACTTCTGCTGCACTGTCCAGCATGGTCTGAGCCCATTCTCCGTTCTTGAGTTATGATCTCAGTATTCTCGGCATGTCTGATCTTCAGACCTGCTACCTTCTTTTTGGAGAATTGAGGTTTTGTTTTATTTTTTGGAGCGTGTTTGTCGTCTTTCGATGTCACGCGTTCTTCTCTGTGTTCCGTCCGTCCTCTTTTTTCCGAAGTCTGTGGTGAGATCTGAAAGGGACGAGAGGAACGTGTATCAGTATCTTGATACCTATCAGGTTTTCTCAAATTATCCCTATTCCTGAGGTTATACCTCCTTTCAGAGGGCTCCTTTTGAGGAGACCTACCTCGGGATTGAGAACGTTTCTCGTTTGATTTTTGTTTAGTAGACTCCCACTTCTTTTTAGAAGATGTAGGAGTTTGTTTTATTGAGTCCTTCTCAGGACTTTCAGATAGTTTCGGCTTCAGTGGTCTTCCACCCAAACTATCTCTGCCTAATTCTGCATAAGATTGTTCAATTATTTTGGGTAGCTCAGTTTGATGTTCTGTAACATCGAATTCCCTCAATTTTTGGCGGATTGCAACTACTGCTGCCTCTCCTTTAATATTAGATAATATTATTGTTGAGACTTGCTCGAAATTTTTCAGTAACTTCATACCTAAATTTAGAGCAGGCTCTGCCCCATATTCATTTTGAATTTGTTTGAGGACATCAGGTTTTACCGCAATTGACGGAATGCCATGTGTTTTAGTATAGATGGCAGCAAAGACTGAACCCCATGTGGTGCAGTCCTCCAGTTGTGGTGTGATCCCCATTGGTAAACTGATTGTTAGGATTCTGTTTCTCATGCGGGCTAGTATTTGGAAATACTGCTTCGATTTGAGTAATTTTTTGAGCTATCCAAAACGGAATTTGCTCACGTTTTCTGCGCATTTTACCCATGACTGAATTGAGAGTCTGTGGTGTAATTTTTTGTGTATTCCCCTGTTGGGGAGTTGGATTTGGATATGTCAATGGTGGTCGGACTGTAAAAGTCCGCATGACATATTGGACCAATTGTCTGTAAATTTTTATTAACTCTTTTATTTGAGTATGTAATTCCTCATCTGTCATTATATCCAGTTCAGGATGAGGTGTGTAGCCGGCTAAAATCGTCCATGTTGCTCCTGGTCTACCTAGTGGACCGAGCCTGGTGATGTTTTTGTGATGTTTTAGGGCGCCTTTAAACCAGAGCTGATGCTCTTGGTATGTTAATGGAATTTCAATATCCTCGAAAGGAATGTATTCCTCTGGTAGATCATCTTCTTTGTAGAAGTGAAATGTTTGTGATGTTGGATTGCATTCCGGAAGTAGTACCCATGAATAGAATACCTCTGTCTGAAATGATTCATGTGCCTCTATCACGAAAACTGCTCTACCTCCTCTTGGCGATAGGCTGTGTTTTATAAGTTTTAGAGTTATGGCTCTTCTTATGTTTTGAGGGATGTTTATAACACCCTCCTCGGTTTCATTTAAACCTGTAAGGTTAAAAAGTGCTGCTTGGGCTTGATCAGCCGCAGCTCCACCGTTTCCGGTTTCATTGTCACCGTCAGGCATTTTTGTTGTTTGAAAAATGTAGAACAAGTTTCAAGGGAACAAAGATAAGGTGCACAATATTGTGGAACACTGTATCCTTCAACGTTGAGCAAACCAAACAGCTAATATATAGGGTGCTTCCCTATATAGCCTTGGTGGATACCTAACCCTGCCCACTCCAGACGTCTTTTGGAGTATATGGGTAGGGGTCTCTGAGAGAAAATAGCACGGCTGAGTTACTCAGTATCTAACGTTGAATTACTGCCTAACCAAACCGTTGGGCGCCATGTAGTGTAGCTCCTATTTCCCTAATAGGCTCTGCGCATTGGAATAATATATCCTATAGGTTTGACATAGGACTAAGGTCGGTATGTCCCTATCGAGTATATTAAACTTAATTACTTGTGCCAGCTAGCTCAGAGGCCACTAGAAACTCCTTGACAACAAGAAGGGTGTAGTTTCTGGCAGCCGCAAAACATGACCAATATGTTTCCCTTTTAGAATCAGAACGTGTCCCAGAGTCGAGGAAACACTAGATAACTATTTCACTCAGCTCAGTCGTGCATGCTTAGTTTTCCTCAGAGTTACACAGAAATAATAGACGAGTGTTTTCACATGCTAAGAAGAGAGAGAGATATCAAGGGAAGATGAGTAAAGCTTTGAGGGCATGTCAGGATGCCCAATGGGATGCACAGCTCAAGAGATGGAGAGTGGATACTATTGAGGGAGAAAGGTTGTACCCAATGCTGGTAGGAGAGGGTGATTCTCAGAACAGGAATAGAAGAGAAAATGGAAATGACAGGAGTGATACTGACGACAGCGTGTTGGATGGGTTGTTATCTGAGCGTCCACAACCTTATAATCCGTAATCAGAGGAGGGGAGGCAAGATTTGGCGAAAGCAGGGAATGTGGAAAGTGTGTCAGCACCTCAAACATGTCCTAGTAGAGGAGTTGTGGGAAGGATATCCGCAGGAGTAGGGGGGAAAGGAGTGTCAACCTTAGGAGGTATGGAACAGAACAGAGTAAATGCTGCTTCACCATTACCAGAAGCTCTTACAGTACCGGTCACGATTGGTCCTGTAGTTCCTGTGTATGACCCAAGCTCAGTGGGAAACCTTAGTCAGTGACAGTCCGTTCAGGTGGAAGGAACTGGATTGGGAAGGTCAGGGAACACGAGTAGAAATCGCCCATCTCTAGTGCCTATGGAATCTAGTACCCTTTTACCAGCTACTGCCGATCCTTTGGGAGTACGTATGGATTCCAGTATTATACTTTCTATACCTATGGAAAGCACTAGTTCAGACCTGAGGATGTGGAAAACACCAGTGAAAGGACCAATGGGTGCAGCTTCAGAAGCAAGTGCTAGTCATTGAGCTACTGGAAATCAACATGTCTTAGATGTTGCAGATTTAGAGACTTGGTGGAGAGATCGCAATAACAGCAAGGAGAGTCAGAGTAGTACATCAAGTCATAGTACCATCAAGGCTGCAGTAAAGGCAAAACTATTGGATGTGGTGAGGTTGAATGCTTAGGTAGACGAGATCATCAGTGGGAACTTACCTTTGGAAACAATAGAGATCTTTGAGCTAGATGACCTGTTCTTTATAGCGAAGGATGTCATCTGCAAAGTGGACGAGCACATGAGAAGTTATCAGAACTAGCTCAGAGTTATGAAGTAGACCTGTCTTGAACAAAAATGTTACAGGGAAATCATAGGCTTAGCTACAATGACCAGGAGTTGGAGGAAAAGAGAGTGGCAGGATTGAAAACACATATCTGAGAGTTGGTCATAGGAATACAGGCTTGGAGCATGCTGGATAAGAGGGAGGAAAGATGGGCTAAGAAGAAGAGTACAAGAAGGGTGACAGTAGAAACACCAACTCCAGGAGGGGGAACGTCAGGAGTTGAGGCATATCCATTACAGGAGGTGCAAAGCAGCGAGTATGTGCATTTTCCATGGAGTAGAGGTAATCTTGCTGCATTCACAAATGATTTCACCAGGTTGAGAGAGAAACCTGCTGAGTGGTACAAACAAGTTGATCGTTTTGTTAAGATCTCAAAGGTGTTGTGGATTGACTTATGTACTCTGTTCAAAATTATGGTTCCTAGTGATCTATGGTCTGCATGTAAAATTGCTATTGAGTGGCCTGCTGCTGAGAAAGAGAGTGATCCTGTAACTCATGGTCCTTCGTCCTTGGTTATGGAAAAGTACGAACAGGTGATCACATTGTTGCAGTGCAAAATAGCCCCTCAAGACATCGATTGGGGTAAGGTTAATTGAACGACTCAGGAGAATTAAGAGTCAGTACATGCCTTTTACAAAAGGCTTTTACAAGCCTTTAAGCAATACAGTGGGTTGGACACACTCGACCCTAAAGATATGGGCCAGTTTGTCTCAAAATTTGTGACAGGACTGAGGCTGGAAATCAGCCTCATGATCCAGCAACATCTGATATGCTGGCAAAATAAGTCTGCCAGGTATTGCAGTGATGAGGTGGATTCCAAACATAGGAGGATAAAAGAAAAGTTAATGTTGGTTTAAATGAAAAATGCACATAAGGAAGAGCAGGCACAGGCAACCGGAGGAACAGTAGCTCGCAATCAAGGGAATGTCCCAGGAGGTGTTCAGGTTACATCAGTTGCAGGTCCGGCGGGACAGGGAAGAGGACGAGGTGGAACCATAGATCCTAAACAGGGATAGATGTTGCTATGCTGAAAAAGACCACTGCCTGTCATTTGTGTCACAAGATTGGGCATTGGAAGCATGAGTGCTGTTTAAATTTGGCGAATCAGGTACAGGACGAAGAACTTGTGAAAGTGACAGAAGTCATAAAATCAGTTACCAACAGTGATGAGGCCAAGATCCCGTAATGTGAGGGGGAATCAGAACCAGTTAGTGCAACTACAGCAACCTCCAAGAATCTCGCAGGGCAATCGAACGTACCATCAGATGCCCTTCATGGAAGTGCTGGATGGATTTGATCAGGACCTGTCGTTATGACGGTGCCTGAGGGGGGATGAAGATTGTACACTTGGGGCAGTCTTAGAGGTAGACCAGAATGGACCATATGTAGAAGCTGACATAGATGGTCATCCCATTACATTCTTGATTGATACTGGTGCTACCCATTCTACTGTGAGATCTGCAGTAGTCCCAAACCTACCCCTCTTGGGAAATTCGATCCAAGTTTTAGGAGTCGCTAACAAAAGAATGACCAATCCTCTGATGGAAGAGTTAGCGGTAAAAATCAGAACCTTTCAGGATCATCACCAGTTCGTAGTATGTGACTTGAGTCCAGTCTGTTTGTAAGGGCGTGATCTCTTATGCAAATTGAATTGTACCATCTATTGCATGCCAAAGGGAATTGAATTGCAGACTAATGATGAGGACATTGCCTTCAAAATGGCAAATCAGTAACATTACACAGCTTTGATGCCTTTACTGACAGTGGAAGACATGCTGCTGAATTTGAGAAACACCGTCTCTCCAGAGGTATGGGACAACACAGGAGAAGAAATCAGACTGATTCAAGGAGTCGAGCCAGTCCGCATACAGATCAAGCCAAATGCAGAGTTCCCGAGGAGCACCAGTACAACCTGACACCGGAAACCTGTGATTGAGTCCATGATTGCGCAGAGCATCCTGAAGGAGATTATAGGAAGTCCGTACAATTCGCCCATCATGGGAGTGCAGAAACTGAGCAGAAAGTATTGCATAGTCCAGGACCTTAGAAAGGTAAATAGCACTGTGATTCCATGTTGTCCCGTGGTACTGAATCCATCTGTGATCCTATTCCAGATACTAGTAAAGCTGTCTGGTTCACAGTGATTGACCTGTGTCAGGAATTTTTCTCCATTCCATTGCGCGAGAAACGCCAATTTGTATTTGCTTTCCGTCTGGAAAATCATGTCTTAACATGGTGTTGTATCCCTCAAGGGCTTACTGAAAGTTCATCTATCTTCAATTGTAGTGTAGCTCCTATTTCCCTAATAGGCTCTGCGCATTGGAATAATATATCCTATAGGTTTGACATAGGACTAAGGTCGGTATGTCCCTATCGAGTATATTAAACGTAATTACTTGTGCCAGCTAGCTCAGAGGCCACTAGAAACTCCTTGACAACAAGAAGGGAGTCGTTTCTGGCAGCCGCAAAACATGACCAATATGTTTCCCTTTTAGAATCAGAACGTGTCCCAGAGTCGTGGAAACACTAGATAACTATTTCACTCAGCTCAGTCGTGCATGCTTAGTTTTCCTCAGAGTTACACAGAAATAATAGACGAGTGTTTTCAATAAAAGATTTATTGAACAGTCTTGTTTCTGGTGTAAATATAATGTGCTGTTACGATCACAAGACAGTATGCGAGATAAATAATGTACAGGGTGAGCAGTAGAAATAAATAATACTGCGATAGCATTATCTTTTAGTACATATGCTGTTACATAAATAACACAGACTAAAAATGCGAGTACTCATACGATGCGGTGCTAAGCTAGTTCTACCCCAATGTACCTAACCTAACCTAGGTATAGGACGAGGTATGAAATAGGTGAAGTATTCCTTACTATGGTATACTAAGAGTATGTTTAGTCTAGTATGCCTAGTATGCCAAGAGTCCCTCTAGGTTCTTATCAGCTCCATACCTGAAGAATGAGAGAGGTTGGAATCTCTTTGCCAGACTCGAACTCCAACACCCCGCAAGGGAAGTCAGATCACTGGAAGCTGGAAGCTGGGCTCTCTGCGTGCAGGGAATGGCAGCGTCTTCTCAGTGCGTCAGGCCAGGATATGGGCTCCTCTGAAGTTGAGGTCTCCTCTAGTTTACAACGGCTAGGGAAGGTATATTTATACCTGAGAGTACCTTAGGAATGTTAGCATTGACGTGAATTGGGTAGCAAAAGACGTCATGGATGAACCCCTAAGGAATAATGGTTCATGCATAATATATGAGGCCTTGAAGAAATCAATAGTCCTGGACTAGGGAAACTCCCACAGCCTAAGGGTCTGTTCTTCATGAACTCGTTGTGACGTTAGGGTGGACGGATGTCAGAGACCATGCCTGTATTTGGAGTGCACGGTTTAATACCTAAATAAGGCCTGGGATTCTATGCCTATATAAGGGCAGGGCGAATTGTGCCTATATAAGGACATGATATTTGGAAAGCCTGTTATGGACACCCTAAGGAGAATACAACACAATATGGTCTTGAAGAAGAACTTTGAGAAATTGATTTTGCCCCGAAACTCAGTGCGAGTTCAGTACATCGATGACCTCCTCATTGCATCTGAAACACGAGAGGCATGTAGTGAACGATACTATCACCTTACTGAACCATCTGGCTGACAATGGGTATAAGGTGTCTCTGAGCAAACTTCAGTAATGTCTGACTGAAGTTCAGTATTTGGGTCATAGAACTGAGAGAGGCAAGAGGAACATGTCACCAGAACGAGTGGAGGGGATCATAAAAATAAATTCACCTACCACCCACAAAGAGGTTAAGATGTTTTTGGGAATGGTTGGCTATTGCCGACAATGGATTCCAAATTTCTCCTTGATGGCAAAACCTTTGCAGATGCTGAACCACACAAGGATGTGAGTGATCCGGTACCTTGGGATAACAACTGCTTGCTTGAATTCTTGCAGCTGAGAGTGTGCCTTTGTCGCGCTCCAGCTTTAGGAATGCCTGATTACAACAAAGGGTTTTCGCTGTTCTGCCACGAAAGGGAGGGGTGTGCTCTTTCTGTACTCACCCAGACACATGGAGGTGCCTGAAGACTAGCGGCCTATTTCTCAGCTACATTAGATCCTGCAGCTTCAGCGTTTCCCGGATGTCTCAAGTTTTTTGCTGCAACAGGTGTCAGTATCGAACGATGTGAAAGTATTGTGATGGGTCATCCACTTACTGTATATGTACCACACTCAGCTGATCCCTGTCCTGATGATGAGAACCAAAACACAGCATTTGACTAATAACAGGCTGACAAGATATGAACAGGTGTTGCTTGCAGCAGAGAATGTCACTTTGCAGCGCTGCTCTGTGTTAAATCCTGCTACCTTGTTACCTGTTCCAAATGCTGATGGGGAAGATTGTGAAGACAAAGGAGACAAATGTTACATCGTACAGTCTGAATCGATATGGGAAGGCTGTTGTCCTTCACACAAGAGAAGTCTTGGGAACCAAGGACAAATGTGGGGAGAAGAAGTACACCATTGTCAGATGGAAAACTACCATTGGGACAGTACCCAGTGTGGCTGGCGTGACCTGCAAACGATCTTGGGAAAGTTCTCTTCAATATTGTGTTGTTGAGAGTAGGGAAAGCGCCCACTTCTCCTTCTGCCTTCGGAGAGAGAGCACCTAAGAACAAGCTCTGTTTCAATAGCCTTATGCTATTTTGACCAGTCAATGGTGGAGAGACTTCTTAGGAAGACTTCACATGCTGACACCTTTTTATTTCTTGTCTCTGAAGATGCTTAGTAGGATGTCATCTCAGAGTTAGTGTAGGGATAGATTAATGCTTTATATTCATCAACACTCGCTGCAGGGAAACTTGGACTCAGGCTTTCTGATCCTCTGCATTCTGTTTCTTGAACTAATTGTTGTGTTTATGCTGCACTGTTCAAATTGGATGCACAGATTTGGCTTAGTGCTGATTCCAATGTATTTCTACACTCTCATCTTGAGGTGTCTTTATGTCCAGTTATTTTTGGCTTTGTAATAAATTAACTAACCTTACGTAGTTGTCTGTGGTTACTATGTGTCCAGAGAGATTCCTGTTGAACTGATTGGCAATAATAATAACTTTCTCCCCTCTACGCTTACATGCTGCTAAAAAGAACCATTGGTTTGTGATTCTAGAATAGGTCAGAACTTATGGGCCCGGCCCTTTTAATGAATGGTGTACATTTGCTGTTTACTACATGGTGTCATTGGTAGTAAAAAAAACCTGTAGATTAAGAGTCAAACTTTTAGTTAGCAAGGCATTAGAAGATGTGGAAATATTTGCATGTGCATATATGATGTGCTGTTCTCAAAGAGTGTTTTTCTTTGAATTCTGGGTGTTGCGGTTTTGTTACACTGCTTTGTCAGGCAGCTATAGAAGCACATATACATTCAGTGACTTACCCAGAAACTACTTGCGCATGCAGCAGATTCAAACATAGTTGTAGTCACATCTATGTTGCTCTCTTAGAATGTGATGCCTGTACAGTTAATACATCTTATGTTCAAATTCTTCTGGGCAATCACAGTCAAGGCGCCGTAAATTACCCTGTGAGGGTCGACGGCGTTTCGGCCTTTACACAATGTTAGACCATCATCAGGACCAGGTTACAAAATTTCATTACAGTGAGGGTAGGTATCACGGTGTGAATCCAAGAAGGACGGTGTGTCTATGTGGTGTGCGGCGGGCCGCTCGAACAGGGATAAATTAATTAGGCTGGTGCGAGCTCGATGGGGAGGAAATCCAAACATCGGTCAGCAAGAGGCAATCAAGGACAGCAGGGACAAGGAGGGGAGCTGCGTTTTCCTGTGTTAATCGGGAGCCCCAAGCATTGCCAGAGTTAGTCGGGAAAGCAGCCGGGTTCAGTCTGTTTGAAGTGCGGGCATGTCCTGGTGAGCCGGCGTGACTCCGGTGATAGTTGACTCAACCAACTATCACCAGACTCACGCCGGCTGTTGCTGACCGATGTTTGGATTTCCTCCCCCTCGAGCCCGCACCAGCCTAATTAATTTATCCCTGTTCGAGCAGCCCGCCGCCTCACAGCGTAATTTCCGGCGCCTTGACTGTGATTGCCTACAAGAATTTGTACATAATATGTATTAACTGTACAGGCATCACATTCTGTCTCACTGTATATATAACCCTGTTTGCCCCTCCTTTCCTGCTGTACATACCCCCCCACGTCACTTTCGCTGTTCACTTTTTCACGAGCACTTTTGTAGGTTATCACAGGTTACAAGACATTTAATGTAACGCAGTGCAATTTGTGTATGGATTCATTTCTTTTTGTGTTGAACATTTAATTTACTTAAATATATGTGGAAAGCATTCCTTTTTTCAAAAAACAGTCTCGTTCCACTTCTTTGTGTTTCCAGTAGGTATGCTATAAAGCATGCTTGTTTGTGCTTAAAAGGTGGGAGATGTTCTTTTCAGTTTACTAAGTTACTTGTGCACTTGCATGCCCCTATGCCAAGTACATAAAGTATGCTAGCCCTAAAGCATCTGACATACATGTTCAGAAAAATATAAATCCTCTGTTTAAGCTATTGAGACAGCTACAGAAGCACATATAGATTCAATCACTCACCAGAAACCATTAATACATGCAGAAGACTCAAACGTAGTTGAAGTCACACCTACGACGCTCTGTATTGCCTAACACAGGCAAGCAGTTAAAAACCTGCGCATTCACTTAAACATCTCATGGCACTGATAGAGGTACACTTCTATACTCTCTGAAATATGTAGGCAAGTACTGACACAACCTTATCAACCATGTACAGAAATAGTCCTTCAAACATGGGTGGTGACTACTAATGAAGACCCTCTCTGTGATCTCTCACTGCAAGCTTCATTTGGCATGTTATAGGTCCTTCTCAAGGGTCAAATCCACTCAAAAACTCATGCACTCAGTAACTGACCCACTCAGACACTCATGCACCCACTTAGACATCTACTTACTCAGACAGTTATGCACTCACTCACACACCCACTGAGAAACGTATGCAGGTAGTTCGAGACCCACTCAGACATACACTCACCCATTCACATACCCCTTGAGACACTTTCGCAGTCAGTCACACACTCACTGAGGCACTCTTGCACTCACTCACACACTCATTTTCAAAGGTTACAGGTAGGAAATAGAATGTAAAAAACCTTAGCAGTTCACTGAGAAAGCCAAAGGTTACAGGGATGTTATATTCAGGCTCACATTTAATTCGTACAAAACCAGCTAAATTCAGCAATTATAGTTACCCAAGCTAACTATAACTTACACCCCTGCAATGCACTGCTTATGACCTCACATATTACATCACTCATGACATCACTGATGGCATCTCAAATGGCATCACTGATGACATCATCCAGTGAGTGTGACTGTTTTCTAAAAGTTTCTGAGTGTTAAAGATAGATACTAAGGGCCATATGTATCAAGCATTTTCGCAATCGCAAACACTGCGAATCGCTAAATTTCAGTGTTTGCGAATGCAAAAATGACTTTTGCGATGTATGAAACGGAATCGCATCGCAGAATTGCTAATCGCAAAAATAGCGATTCGCACAAATGTGCGAGCCCGATTCTGCGAATATTTTATGCGAATTCGCATATTGCTGTACGCGATTTGCGAATTTCGCAAATAACGTAATCGCAGATAGCGAATTCGCAATGAGATGTACCAAAAATTCGCTATCTGCGAATTAGCAGAATTCGCAATTTTGCACCTCGCAATTACCACCAACTCAGAGCAGGTGGTAACCAGGTGCAACCCATATAAGCTGGCCCAAAATGCAACAGGGGCTTTCACAATGGCTGCGTTGTACATCATCGCTAGGAGGCTGAGGATCAGAGCTGCTGGCCAGAGAAGGAGACGCAAAGAGAGGATCTTCAGTGCACGCATCACCTTGTTCCAGCAAACAGAGGAGCAGATCCATGAAAAGTACAGGCTGCACCCAGACAGCATCATGGATCTCATGGAGGAGCTAAAGCCCATGCTGGAGCACCCCACACGCAGGACACGCACCATCCCCACCCATGTGCAGGTCCTGTGCTCACTGCACCTGCTGGCGTCTGGGAGCTTTCAGGGGTGATAGCAGCAGCAGGAGGGGTGACACAGAGTAGCCTGTCACGCCTCTTTCACAGGTTCCTGGATGCCATGATGCAGAGGTTGCAACACCACATCCATTTCCCTAACACGCAGCAGGCACTTGACCAAACCAAGCAGGGGTTCTATCAGATAGCCCAATTCCCCCATGTAATTGGCTGCATTGATGGGACCCATGTCGCCCTGTCCCCCCTCCCAGACAGAATATGTGTACAGGAACAGAAAGTGTTATCATTCCCTGAATATCCAGATAGTTTGTAATGCCACCCATGTCATCACGGACATAGTTGCGAAATATCCTGGAAGCACCCATGATTCATTCATTTTCCGCCACAGTGGGCTACACCGTCGCCTCTTGGCTGGGGAGTTTGGTGAGGGCTACTTGCTAGGTAAAAAATGGCTAACATTCACACATACAGTTGAGGCCTTGAGTGGGATGACAGTGTGTAACCCATTTCATTTGCACCCTGCAGGGGACAGCGCGTATGCAGTGAGGGATTTCATCATGACACCCTACTTGAATCCAGCCACTGCTGCGGAGCGCCGCTACAACAACGCCCACAGGTCGACCCGTAGTGTGATAGAAAGGACTTTTGGCATCCTAAAGAGCCGATTTAGGTGCCTACACAAGAGCGGAGGTGCCCTGCAATACAGCCCGGAGACCTGCTGCAAGATAGTGGTCGCATGTGCCATGCTGCACAACATAGCAACCAGGAAGGGCACCCCAGTGGAGCTCAGCGAATCAGAGTCATCCGATGAGGAGGGACCGGCTCCTCGTGCAGGACTAGCAGGTGGTGTTGGGGCAGCTGCCGGACGGCAGAGGCGCCAGGAGATCACGCACAACTATTTCTAGGTGAGTAATAATGACAGTATGCTATGCATTGGTGCACAACTGTGTTTTTATTACATTTGGTGCTAGTACAATTCTGGCACACAGCCTGATGCACACCTAATGTGTGTGAATGATATTTGCAACTGTTAAATTCACAATGCAAAGGTGTCCTAGACACTTCAGTCCACAGCAATGTGTTAAGTCACCCATGGCCATGCTTCCCTGATGCCACCTTATCTTCTGCGTGCACGGCTGCTTGCACCTCGCTCTGGGTGCCCACTGCTCTCCCCCGGGTCATCCTGGGTTCTCCCCTGCCTCACGCTCCGCCGTCTGACCTCAGGTACTGGTGGTGTAATGCTGCTGCGGCTTGATTGGTCTTCACTGTCCCCTGTGGGCAGGGGTCCTGTCCCACCTGAGCCAGCCGCCTGCATCAGTTCCACAGCATGTGTCACCTGCACCAAGACCTTGGCCATATCCTGGCTGTTATGTGCCATTTCTACCTGCATACTGACACACCTACGTGACAGCAGGGACGTAACAGTGCACAGGCGGTTGACCGCCTTGCTGTATGTGTCCATGCGAGCGTTGGATCTCCTCTGCACGGCACACAGTTCACGTATGGCACCAGTCATTTCCCTCATCTCACCCCTCATGTTGCTCATGTGATGGTTTAGGGTTTGGAACTGACGCTGCATTGACCGCATTGATTTTACTTGCAGCCGCTGCACCTTCACCATAGTGCCCTCGAGGCCGGAGAACACGGACTGCTGCTCCTCATCACCAGCACTGGTGGACTGCCTTGCCCTGCGTCTGTTTCCTCCTCCTTCCCTCTGGTGGTCAGGGGACTGTTGCCTGTGTGGGACTGTAAGCTGGGCCTGGCCTGCCTGGGATTCGTCTCCGCTTCCCTGTAGGTCTGCCTCCATCTGTGGTAGTGGTGGCACGATGTTGCGTTTTCTGCATGCAACAGGGATTTCAGGGGTCTGTGCCTCCTGCTCCTCCTCCCCTGCCTGCTCATCGGTGACATCTGCCTCCTCATGCCCTGAACTGCCCTCCTGCCTTGCCAGTGGTGCTGTGAAGACAGAAGCACAGACAATATTTGTAGTGTACTCATTCTCATTTTGTAAGAGGTTAAATCTACTTATTTTTGCATTACCTACATCCTGTCTGCCTGTATTTTGCATTCCCTAACTCACTGTCACTGTTACTACCTTGCTGTGTCTCAATACTACACTGTTTGGTGCATGTGACTACATCTCCCATGATGCATTTCAGGGTGTACACAACACCATGTACTGGAGTTGAAAAACTGTTTGGTTGCTGGGGGCTCATAACTGTGTGGGTGCTATGGTGGAGTGGAAGGGGACAGATGGCATGCATCTTACCTTGACTGGTGGTGGGTGGGTCGGAGCTGTCCAGGTCAGCCACTCCACTGACACTCTCCGATAGCAAGGTGGACTCCACCAACTCCTCCTGGGGCGTGGACTCTGCAGCACTGGATGTGCCGCCCCGGTCTTCTTCACCTCAGCCAACCTGGTTGCCAGCTTTTCTTTAGATCTCAGCCGCATATCGTACCAGCGCTTGCGCAGGTCCTCCACAGTGCGGTGGGTTACACCTATGGCATTCACCTTGTCCTGTATGGCATCCCAGATTTTCCTCTTCCTTGCCTCTGGCACGTTCAGGGCTTTTTTCCCAAATAGGAGCTCATGGCTGCCTACCATCTCCTCTATCAGGACTTCCTGCTCCCTGTCACTGAATTTGGGTTTTCTCTTCCTTCCTGCCTCCTCCTTCTCCTTCTCCTTCTCCTGCTCCTGGGGATTCATTTCACCTCCCTGGATGTCAGTGCAGTGCTCTTCCACTCTCCCCTCAGGCTCTGACTGTGCTTCTGGCAATCAGGTGCAGCTGTGCAGTCACACTTCCTGGTTGTGATGTAATCAAGCTGCACCTGAATGGCAGATTCCCCATTTTGCGATTCCTTATTAGCGAATTTCGCAAATAAAGAATCGCAAATTGGGATTCTCAGAATTATTCTGCGAATTTAGGCGAATCGCTAAATAATTGCGATTTTCTTGATACATCGTATTTTGCGATTCTCACAATGCGATTCGCAAAATATCGCATTTTGAGAATCGCAAATTCCGATTTTCATACATATGGCCCTAAGTTACTACAAACCATAAATAAGTATAGATTGTGTACTACTAAAGAATAATACTATTTGTAACAGGTAAGAGCGGTGGGGCGGGGGAGTTGACATACGACGACAAGGGAAAATACATTTTTTTTTAAAAGAACAACTGATAACTAACTGTGCAGGAGGCCCTACAGCCCTGGTGACTGCCACCTTCATGGGGCACATACATTGTTAGCAGAAAAAATGTGGAGGAGGCCTTACGGCTTTCCCTTCTGTCCCGCAGACTGCCACTTCAGAATGCAGGGGGCGCCCGGCCCCCCTGCAGCCCTGGGTACCGCCACCTCCCCAGGCTAAAATAAATATTAATGTGTGGGAGGGCTCTGCAGCTCCCTCTGTCCAAAAGCAATGCCAGTGTCTGCAGGAGGGGGGAGCTGGCCGGGACCATGGGGGCTTTGAGGCTCCCCGCAGTCCCCAACAGAGAGGCCAGGCCCCGGGGCCGAAGTTCGCCTCAGGAGGGGGGACACGCAGCCCCCTTCCTTAATTTATAAAAAAAGTTTGAAAAAAGGAAAAGGCCAGGCCACTTGGGATGGGGTCTCTAGGGCTGTAATTGGCCTGGGGAGGGAGGCCACATGCCCCACTCCCCAATTCATAAAAGACTGGCCCCGGAGACGGGGTCCCTGGGGACAAAATCAGTTAAGGGAAGGGGGGCTTTACAGCCCCTTCACTAAAAAAATATTTAATAATGGACCCTCAAGAGCCAAGGGGACTTCATCCCCCAACTAGTAGTGCACTAGGAGGTACATTTGCAGAGTGGTGGAGAAAGGGGGCGTGGCCACTGAACACCTCTCAGCAAACCCATTGTGTGGGACTTACTGTAGTTAACAGGAGGGGTAGTTGGCCCCCAAAGATCCTCTGGAACCAAGGGATCTTCATCCCTCTACTAGTAGTGCACCAGGAGGCACGTTTGCACAGTGGTGTAGAAAGGGGCGTGGCCTCTGACAACCTCTTAGCAATCCTGCTTTGGGGGACTTACTGGCTGTAACAGGAGGGGTCATTGGCCCTCTAAGGCATCTTTGGGGGCCAACTACCACTCCTGTTACCTCCACTAAGTCCCACACAGTGTGATTGCTAAGAGGTCTTCGGAGACCATGCCCCCTTTCTCTACCACTCTGCAAACACGGCTCATGGTGCACTTCTGGTCGAGGATGAAGTCCACTTTACTTCTGAGTGACCTTGGGGGCCAATAAGCCCTCCTGGTATCTCCTGTAAGTCCTACACAGTCGTATTCCTGAGGGCTGGTCGGAGACCCAGCCCCCTTTCTCTCCCACTCTGCAAATGCGATTACTAGTTAAAAAAACATAGAAATTCACTGAAAAAACCTAAGGTTACAGGGACGCTATAGTTAGGAATTAGCTTTTAAAAAAACTTAGAAATTGACTGAAAAAAACAAAGGTTACAGGAACGTTATAGTAAGGGTCAGATTTCACTCATACAATACCAGTGAAGTTCGGCAGTTAAAGTTACCTAAGATAAGTATCACTTTTGCCCCCGCAATGCACTGCTTATGACCTCACATATTACATCACTCAAGACATGGTCAGTGACATCACTGATGACATCTCAAATTCAGAAAAACAGATTTAATATACACCAACCACAGGATTTTGTTAACATTTTGTAAGGCTTGGCAGTCAGAGATGCACTCTCTTACCAGCTCAGCCTCAGGATTCAGACAGCATTTGATTCACAACAAGATTGGGGTATTTTTTATCTGGTCCTCTATAAACGGGATGCCCAGCTCCTCATGGCAAATAAAATAATAAATATATTCAGTACCACTGCAGATGTGTTGTAAAGCCTTGTGTGGTATTACATCACATTGTAAAGGTCAACATGTTGATATTTGTAATACCCGTGAGGTAAAGGCATGATTGTTATTCTCTGATATTGTTTGTAAGACTAGAGATAAACATTCCATTCTTGAAATCCACAATATTTTATTCTACGGTTATGGGTGTCACTGAAAGCTTTGAATGTTTTTGAAGAAAAGCTTCAGTTCAAGGCATCAGGTCTAACGCTAGATATAGAGTACTTCTTGAAGAGCGGAGATGCAATTTAGGTTGAATCCATAGGGCATGATGTGTCTGGTGTGGAGTACTGAGGGACAGCATCAGGTGTGGTTTATGTCGCTTACTAGTTGATATTCCAAGTTACCTATATTAGGTATTCCATTTCCTGGGTGAGATCAGATAGAATCATTGTCACCTCAGTAAAACAAATTAAGAGAATAAGAGATGTACGTTGTAATGAACACTCTAATAAATGCTAATCAAAATATGACTTGTTTCTAGGACAAAGGGTTTTGAAGCAAGCACTGTTAAAAAGTGTAAAAAACTTTTTTTTCTTTTTATCGTTTACATATGTTAATAAATGTGCTTTATTCAAATGTAAATTTGGGTATTTTTTTTATATGTGATGATAAATTCATACATGCATAATTATTATTTAATTTATGCTTGTCTTTGACCCTGTACAGCACACCTGCTATGTTTTGGCTAAGTTCATCCCATCTTAGGGGCCGATTCCGATTCGGACCGGAAATCTCTCCGACCGAGCCGGACTCGGAGAGATTTCCGACCGAATCGGACCCTAGCATTCCGACTGAACGAGTACGATGCACACGTATGCCATCGGACTCGATTCGGTTGGACTCCCATTGAAGTCAATGGGAGCCAGTTGTACGACGCGTACACGGGCTCCCATTGACTCAATGGGCACGACGCGAACAAGGGCGCCCCCTACAGCGTGTTCGCGTCGATGCGGGTCGCACCGTACACGCACGTGTATGGGGGACCCATGGCTCCCCCCTGTGTGCGACTCGCGTGCCTACGCCTCCAGGGGGGTCCGACACGGACCCCGAAAGTGCGGCTCCGACAGCTCCTTGGAGCCGGACTGCGCGAGTCGGTCGGAGCGGTCGCGATGCGCATCGTACTTACCCGGCCGGGGAATGTCTCCATTGCGCGGTGCGAGTCGTCCCCGTGCGAGTCGGTCGGAGCGGTCGGGTCCTGCGAACGAGTCGGTCAGAGATTTCGCAAGCGCACGCATCGTACTCGCTCGCCCGGATGCACGTACGATTCGGTCAGGAAATAGGGCTCCGAATCGGATCCGGTAATGCCGAATCCGATTCGGAGCCCTACCGGCCGAGATCGGAATCGGCCCCTTAGTATCACATCCTTACATAGTTTTCACTTTCTACTTGTATTTGACCCTGTACCTCTCCACTTCCTTTTGGCTAGGTTTGCATTATAGAAATACTACTTACATACATACAATCAAAAGGCTGTTGGAGAGACAACAAATCAGCTGGATCATTTCCACAATTGAATTTATTGGATTACACTAAACTGTTCTTCGAGCATTAATATATGGTGGTCTTAAATCATAGTAATTAGGTACAAAATTAAGACTGCAATGTACTCACGCAACATATCAGTATTTAGCAGCATTTCACCACTGGAAGAGGAACATAATTTCCTCACTCTAGTCAATTTTTCAACCTGCAAAGATCTCATATCCTAATTTCCTGATAAAATAATGAAGGTTTTCCTAGCCAGAAAAAAACTTAAGAAATGGTGACATGCCTATGGTGACAGCATATTCTTGATTTGGTCAAAGGCCACCAAAGAATGAGAATGTTGAAACCGAAGAAATGAGAATGTTGAATATAAAAAAGGAGTTGTAGGTGGGGGTAGGAGGAACTTGCAGAATTTCACTTCTGTAGGAATTCAGCTTAGTTACATAATAACTCATTGAGATTCAGTGGAGTTCCGTTAGTGGGCAGAAATCGGTACCTCTCGCTGATTTTTAACACCTGGAAATTGTTCAGTGCTGCAAAATCTGCACAAAAGACACCACGTGGCACGCCAGAGGGCGCTGCTTCTTTGCTGCCGCTCGATCAGATTTTAATTTCTACTCGAGCAGCAGCTTTCTCTCTGCGAATGGTCGCGACCGCCCGCGTTGAGAAAATCTCATAGAGTGCTGTTCTACACCCAAAAAATCAGGCTTGGGGATGTTAATTCTTGCTCACAGTCTGCAACTTAGTGTTGGTGAGCCATGTGCAAGAAAAACTTGCACCACACAGTGGTTGGCGGAGTTTTGCCGAAACTCTGCATTACAAGGGTAAAGCTGAGTAGGCAAACCTCCACCGGCGGAGTGGAATGTATTGCCCACCCCTAGTTGTAGGGTGCATTCTCAAATAACAGGAAGTGTTCTGAATTGATAATATTAGTCAGTTGATACAATTTTTTACAGAAATTCTTATTGTTCTGTATTCCACCATTCGTTTACTCTGAACATCTGATATTTTACCCTGTACTGTGGGTATAACGAGCTGAACAGGCTCTTGCACTCGTGATTTTTATTTAAAATTGTTGGGATCTTTATTTCTTGAATACCATAGCTCTCATGCTTTCGATGTGCAGGTCCCCTGTGCAGTTGCACAGAGCATAAATGTGGAAAGTAAACTAAAAATTATACCTATTGGTAAAACATGGCATGTGAATTATATTTTATGTTTTCCCTAACAGCCTGTCCTGCAGGACATGTTCCAGATATATATTTCAAATCAAATCAAGCTTTCTTTGGTTTCATTGAAAAAACATAAAAGCAGCACGTAAATACAACAATCCATTAAACATTATACATTCAATACATTATTTACAAGGAAACACCATTAAAATACAATTGTAAAAACATTGCTACAGTCATTCTGCCTGAGCACACCTCAATCTCATGGCAGCTTTTAAAAAACAAATAAGATTAAAAGTGATAGATATAGAGAAATACAACCTTAAATCTGTAACATTTGATAGGAATGTGTTTTCAAAAACAAATTTGCATTGTGTAGATAACCTGAACAATATGAAGCAATAGTGTAGGAAGATGGCTCTGTATATACTATACCAAAGTAAGGTATAGATGCAAAGAATCCAGTGGATCCCCAGAGGTAGGTAGAGGTTTAAGTAGACAATACCTCACTCTCTATTTGTGGTAGTGTGAGATAGCAGTAAGGCCTTATCAGAGGGTAGTGTTAAGCATTTGTTGTACACACTCAGGCAAGAAATGATTTCACACACTCAAGGACTGAACTCTGATCAATTTGTTTTGTATACAAATATTATTAAGTTATATTTATTTTCTAGAACTAAGCCAGGACTGGTACAAGTCAGTATAGAAATACTTTGCAAGCATATGCAGTTTAAATACTGTTTGAATGCAGTGCATCAGTTACAGTAGAATTGCTTTATAATTACTTTTCTTACTCAGTCACTTATTTCTAGATGCAGGGCTGATGCATTAACTGAGGGAAAGAAAAATGAGGCAATACGTGTTTGCAAACTTATTACAGGTCTACAATATTACTCACGAGCCACATTTAGTCCCGAGAAGGCAGAACTGGGTTTACGGATCTGTGGGTAAGATTCGGTCAATGGGCACTCAAGTCGCACCACCACCAGCACAGAGGTGGCTGGGTGCAGTGTAGGGGCCACACGTTATCCAACGGGCTAAGCATGGTGTGGGCTTGGGGACTGTGGCGAGCAGGCCACCAGATTGGAGAACAAAAAGCTCCTGGGGTCGAGGTCAGCACTGTAGGGCCCAATGGCCAACACAAGAACTACACCACCAGTGGCACGGAGGCGGCCTGGTGTAGGATGCAGTCTTGGCTGATGCTGCAGGTTCAGTCACGATTCCCTCGGATTCGATCAGTTGCTGTTGAGGCGAATGGGGCTTTGGGAGTCATTGTCCTGCGACCGCAACGTTCGGTGATGGAGTCGGTCGGGTAGTCTCGGATGCTCTTTCTGGACCGCTTCGGTTACGGAGTCGTTTCCGGGGTCGCCTTCAGTCACGGTTGAGGGGGACCTACCAGTTGTTGGCTGCAGGTTTGAGATAGGGACTTGTGGAGTTTCAGGGGTCACTGGGATTCAACCTAGGATCACTGGGGTGACCTTCTTAGGATATTGGTTTACTCTAGCTCGGGGCACCGGAAGCGGAGTGCGGGAGACTTACGGAGTTGGCCGGAGTCAGAGTCGGTTGGTTTTGAGCTAGTCCGATGCTCACAGGAGACAAAGTTTCTTTCAGTCGCAGAGGCAGGGCAGGTTCTCCGGGTTTTTGAAGACTACTGGCTGCTGGACATACTGAGGTTCAGTTGGAGGAGTGTGAGGTCGGGACAGGCCGGTATGGCTGCGGCCAAATCAGTGGGTGTCCTCCTCTTCTTCTCTCCTCATTGCTATTCGGTCCTTCTTCTTCTTGATTCTTCTTTTCGGCTCTGGTCTTTGTTGAAGGCAGTCAGTCTGCCCAGGGGTTCTGGAGGTCGCTGGCTGCAGGACAAGGCGAATTTTGGCACAGGATCTCTGGAAACTGCAGATGGGCCGGTAGGGCTGGGGACAAGTCAGTTCTTCTCTACGGTCTCCTCTGCTGGGCGTCTTCTTTCATCCTTCTTCTTCGGAGGTTGCAGGAATCTGTCTTCTTGGTTCAGGGCTGACCCCTAAATACTGTATTTAGGGGCGTTTTAGGGGTCTCGAGGTCAGTAGCCAGTGGGCTACTGACCTTAGGGTGACTACACCCTTGGTGTAGTCACCCCATGTGGGGGAGTGGGCACAAACCCTAATCCTGATTGGAGAGTACCTGCCATCTGCAAGATGCGGGCACTGAAGAGAGGGCTTCACCTCGCCTCCCCCACCTGAGGGGTGGGGTTGGCAGAGGTGGGCACACCTACTAGGCTAGCTAATTTTTCACGCCTGCCTTCCAGCCGAAAAGGAGGGGAGACAGGAAGGGGCCTGCTCCTGATAGCAGAAGAGGCTGGGGGTCATGTTACAATGGTGGCAAGGCCTTTGAAGATCCCCTGCCACAGATGGCTCTTCCTGACCTGGGGGAGGTGTGAACACCTCCTCCCAGGAAAGGCTTTGTTTCTGGGCTCAGGGAGAGAAGGCTCCAACCCCAGGGGTCCAGAAACATGTTTTGTGGTACCAGTCAGGGAACCCACCAGAGGCTGGTCGTTTTTCAGGGGGCTTCTCTAAGATGCCCTCTGAGTGCATTGTATAATAAATCCCACACTGGCATCAGTGTGGGTTTATTATGCTGAGAAGTTTGCTACTAAACTTCCCAGAATTCAGTAAAGCCATTATGGTGCTGTGGAATTTGTAATGTCAAACTCCCAGACCATATACTTTTTATGGCTTTACTGCACTTACAATGTCTAAGAATGGACTTAGACACTGTAGGGGTACTGTGCTCATGCAACTGTACCCTCACCAGTGTTATTGTGTACCAAGCTAGAGGGGTGTTTTACCTATACCGTAGGCAGTGGGTTGCAGGCAGGGCACACAGGAATGTGTGCCGTGTCGACTCTTCACTTTTCTCTGCACCAAAAAACGCAGCCTGAAATGGCAGTGTGTGTGTGTTAAGGTACAGGACCTCTAAGGGTGACACAATGTGTGCTGCCCATGGTACCTTTTTACAAGGGACTTACATGTGGCCAGAGAGGTGCCAATTGGGGGTACAAAGGTACAGTTTTGGTAAAGAGCACAGGCCCTGGGAACCTGATATGCAGGGACCCAGGGCACATCAAGTCAAAGTGCATCAGAAATCTGGCAAAATGTTTGGGGAGGGTTACTGCAACAGACACCCAGCTTCCTACAAATAGTTCCTGATTCTGGTGAGTATTCGTCTCTAAGAGGAAGAACTGTGACAAGAGAAATGCATAACATAGTAATAAGAATCAGGAGATCATTTAGTTTGTGATTGTCAGTGTATGGTTAGTCAATATATATTTTTTTTCCCACAAACTTTATTGGGTTTTATAAGGTGTATACAGTCACACATTTATAACATTTCTACAGTCAAATAGTAGCTAAGTACCTGAACATTACACAGTTAAGTATACGTGGTTTGGCAGAGAGTACGCCAGGTACAATAGTGTCCCCAAATATATAATAGACCTGAGAACTCCCTCCCCACCTCATCGCTGCAGGCAGCTATCAACATACAGTGATGAAATCTCGTTGACAATAAGTTCATGGGCAGTATTCCTGCTACAAGTATTTCTATGCACAGTAAATGCAATAGGATGTTATATGGTGGAATGTCAAGGGCATAATAAAGCATGCCGGGGTGTGCACTCATCATTAGGCTCATACTAAGCGGATGGTAGAATGTTAGCTATGATTGCTGTATCGAGCACTCTGGATCATCCCAGGTCAGGACTTATGTAATTGGTGTGGATTTATCCAAGGTACCCAGAGTTCTAAAAGTCTCCAGGAGTGTGTCCCACTCTGTTGCAATCAGTATTTCCCTCAAATCTCTATAATCCTCTCTGCAAAGTGTACCCCCTTCCACCCCACCTCATTGTAATATACTCTCCTTCCATACTGCAATACTCGGGGGGCTGCCGATTTCCATTGTTTGGTTATCAGGCACTTTGCAAGGAGAAGCACTAAATCTGTGATTTTCGCCTGCCCCCTATTATTATTGGGGCGTGGATACAGTCCCAAAAGTCACCCTTCTACCTCACTCCAGCTGTTCCTCCCAACCGTTTCATGCAGCGCTGTGCCTATTTGTGACCAGTAAAAAGTGAGTGTGGGACAAGCCCACAGCATGTGTAATATGTCCACATCCTGTTCTGTGCATCTGGGACATGTTGCGGGTACCGTCAGGATCATGCCATGTAATCGGTGTGGTGTGAGGAAAGCCCTGTGCAGTAAATAAATTGCATGAATTTGATCCTGGAGTTACTGGAAACTTTCTTTGGAAATTCAAGTAGTGTATTCCATTCCTTATCCTGTAGTATCCTTCCCAATTCATGTTCCCACTGCTCCTACAACTGTGTCAGTGGTACTGCTAAGTGTGTTCGTAGACCGCAGTACAACCATTGCCCATTAAATATACCTGAGTGGAAAAACTCATCCGTGGTGGGTTCGGTGCCTTCTGGGGCCCATTGTAGTTTAATGTTGCGCATAATATTTGCATGCATGAGGAACAGTGAGTCTGGTAGGCCCTGCTCATGTATAAAGTTGGCATGGTTCAACAGCATGCCATCTCCAAATAATGCTCCGACCATTGTTACTCCCGCCTGTTCCCATGTGTGCAGTCTGCGCTGCATCAGTGTACCCGTTGGAGTGGGGAGTTCCAGGAGGGGTATATTAGGGGCATAGGGAACAGTCTGTGCCATATGTTTCAGGGCAATTTTCAACAGTAGAGGCGCAGCAGCGGGGACACGTGCCTGGGGGCACCCAAACTTGTGTAAGGACACCTGAGCGAGCATTCAGGGCGTGAAGGTTATTTCATGCAAGTTGTGGCCTGCTAACCATTACGCAAGCCAGGCAATATGACTTAAAACCCGGTGCCCCGATACTGCCATCGCCAGATGGTTGCTGCAGTTTAGTTAATCCCACCTGCTTCCAGCTGGTCCCCCAGATCAAGTCTATCAGCAGTGATTTGAAGAAATGCATCGGGACCACCGTAGGTAGGTTGGCGAAGTAATACAATATTCGTAGTAGCATTACCATTTTCGAGATTGCAAGGCGCCCCGCTATCGAAAGGGGGAGGGTTGTCCAGAAAAGCACCTGGGAGCATAAGGAGGCGATTGCTTTCTGAAGGTTGGGTGGTCCTTTGTACTTGTGTCCCCAGATATTTGAAGGTGTGGGACGCAACTCTAAGTGTTCAGTTTCCGAATGCAACTGTGGGGGGTCGCTCATGAAGAAAAAGGCATGAGACTTACTCATGTTCACTGCCAATCCAGAGATACGTTCAAATAGTGAAAAAGTATTGCCCACTGCGTGTAAATCTTCAGTTAGGTTTTTGATATACAATATTATGTTGTCCGTGTATGCTGATAATGTGTGTATAGTAGGGCCCACGGGGATGCCCCACTCTGGGGGCCCCGGCACAAGTGCTGCATAAGGGGCTCCAATGCCAGTACGAACAACATTAGGGAAATAGGGCAACTATGTCTCTTGCCCCTGTGTATTGAGTATGTGTTCGATATACGGGTTCCCGTACACGCACTCACCATGGGGAAGGCATATAATAATTTAATCCATCGGAGATAAGCTGGAGGGATGTTGTACTTGCGTAGGGCAGCTATCATATAACAATTTAGGGAATCAAATGGCTGGTGCAGGTCAAGCGAAACACACCCTGCCGTGGGGAGCTTGGTGGGGGTAGCATCCATTACGTGGTAGAGCCTCCGTATATTCAGGGAAGTGCTCCGGCCCGGCACAACCCCACATTGGTCTGTATTTATAAGCCGTCGGCAGAAGTGGAAGAAGTCAGCAGGCCAAAACCTAACTCAGTATTTTATACTCCGTGTTTAATAACGTGAAGGGCCAGTAAGCTGTGATATCTGTGGGGTCCCTGCCAGGTTTTGGCAGTGAGGTCACCAGAGCCTGCACCATAGTGGGGGGCAAAGCACCCCTGTGCAGTGCTGCCGGGTATGGCCATTCTAATAGGGGGACTAACTGGGTTGTAAAGGTGGAGTAAAATTCAACCGGTAGGCCATCCAGACCGGGTGTTTTATTGCTGGGAAATTCCCTGATGGCCTGTCCTATCTCTGTAGCAGTCACAGGTGCGGCCACAATCCTGCTGTCTTCAGTCATGACCAGTGGGAGTGTTAAGTTGTCTAGGAAGCCATCAATTTCTTGGGGTTCTACTGCCGGGGGGTCTCATATAGAGACTCGCAATAGTTACGATACGCAGCAATTAATCTCAATCTGAATCGTAACGTGTGCTTTTGTTGGTGTAGTAATCCCTAGTATAGGGACCAATGAAGGGGTTGTCTTAAGTATTTAATCAAGCAGTGTGCCCAATTTATCAGCCTCTGCATGCAGTTTCTGTATATATGCTTGGTGATCAATAACACACTGTCACTCCAGTAGCTCTGCATAGTTAATACATACAGTCTGGAGCTCCGCAGCTTTTAGTATATCTAGTACTGCTGCTCGTTCCAGTTTTCCTAATGTCGCCTCTACGGGCTTCAGCTCGTTGTGGACTGTGTGACTTTCTCCCACCACAGCACTAATCGAAGTGCCCCTAACCAAGGTCTTAAATGCTTCCCACTCAACTAACCGAGAAGAGGCTGTGTTGGTGTTTTCGTTAAAATAATTGTTAATGATGGCGGCTAATGTGTCCCAGAATACCCCATCTTATAACAAGTGGGGGTTGAGTCTCCATGTAGAGACCGGTGTAGGAGTCCGACTCCAGCATGAGGTGAGTTCTAGGGGGGTTATGGTCTGATATTGTTTCCCCCCGGTACGTAGTGTGTGTTATGTAAGGCAGAAGGGCGGTGGTACAGAGAATGCAATCCAGTTGCGTATGTAGCACGTATGGTGGGGTAAGAAAGCGATAAACAAACACTGGAGAATAATTACAAGTAGCAACCGGACATGGGAGAAACCCCTTTTTTCCTTTAAAAGGGGCCGTAGTCTCAGAGACTCATTGGTCCACACACGACCTAAAATTGAGGAATCCATTGGCACTCCGTCTATAACTGCAGCATGGGGTTTTACCAAGAGTAGTGGGCCATTTTCCTTGCGCTAACTGTAGTATCTGTCACTTGACTACCCACACGAAGGCCCTTAACCTTGAACCAGGAAAAACCTGGACACAACACACCCACACTAACTGCAACTCCACAAATGTGGTATACTTGATCACCTGTCCCTGTGGGTTGCGGTATGTAGGGATGACGACACGGAAAGTGAAACAACGCATTGGCAAACACAGAAGTAACATCCGGTGTAGGAGAATCACGACAAAACTAAGTGAACACTACATACATCATAATCATACCACGAATGACTTGAAGTGGACAGTCATCGAACAGGTGACAATAGGTAGAAACATACAGCAGTCCCTGTTTGAGAAAGAACAGAGGTGGGTCTACCGTCTGGGCACAGACAAAGAAGGGCTGAATGATCACATTCCTTGGAGCACTGTATTAAGAAGCTAACAGAATTATACTCCTAATTCTTGTTCAGGCTCATGGCCCACATCAGCTTTTCTGACCTATACCATCTGCACACGTGCAAATTATAGACACTCTGTGGTAGGGGTTTTAACCCCCCTTTTTTTGGCACCATATGACATAGTCTAAACATCTTAGACACATTATATTTGCATTTTCATGGACTGATGCATCACAGCCACATGATACGACATATCAAGCAACTTATACACATAAGAGGACAGACATAACCTCTATGCACATGAGCGAGGCAAACGTAACCGCTATTCTGGCAGATGACATCTTTCCTTTTTTCTCCTTTTTTCCCTTACTTAATATTCTCTTATACTTATTTATACATTTTTCCTCCGCCTCGCAGCGTAATTGACATGTGACATTGGGCAACTATCGCCTGTCAATAAAGTTTTGTTGTTTTTTCCTCGCAGACATGACTAAGGTCAGCGTCCTAGTATTATTTGTGATGCTGTGGGCCACATGATCTATGACCCACTAATCTGATTGGCCATTTGGATGCCGTACACGTAATGACGTAGGCACCAGGGCCCTCCCAGGGACGCCGACACGCACATCAAGGTCCTCGGATCTCTCCTCATAATCCCTTATAAAAACACATGGAACACTGGCCCTCCTATCGACGGGGTCCGGTGTTTTGAGGGCTCAATCAGGTACCAAGCGGGTGCCTGGCTTTGCCGGCGTGAGTGCAATCCTAGCAGTGCGACGCGACGATACAGATAAGTAACGTGCTTGCAGAATGGGGACCGAATCTTTTATTCATATCATTCCTCTATTTTTCTCCATAGGGTGTGCCAACTAGCCACCACCCCCCTCCCGAGACCCATGGTGTGATTTTTGATCACCCTACATGTAAGATCTTTGACTCCATATTTTTTAACTCACCCGACAATACCGCATTGACGAGTTCCTTTTAGTCACTATAGCGTTTCTGATATTGGCGCTCTGATACCATTTAACGCCCTAGTAGGCGTGCAGGTGAAATAGCGCTATAATTGTGGTACAATCACATTACTAGTGGATTCAGTCTTTACCACTACCAATAATGTGAAAAATAAGTGCACTTTCATATCTCACAATACTGCACCATAGCTTCTTGAGATACAGTTTCGGTGCACTCTGAGAAGAGCACTCATGCATGCTGAAACTAGAACAACGAACGCCCTGTGACCACAGGTTTAATGAATGTACTTATTTCCGTGTGTTTGTTTGTGTCTGTTCTTTCTTTCAGAGATCTGCTGGGTTCCAATAATTAAGAAGGATCCCGCAGTAATAGCAGGTTTTTAAAGATTTTTCCTGTTTTTTTCACATATTGGACCTCCTGGTTAGGGTGAGCCTTAGCGCGCTCATACCGCCGGTGTCTTCACCTTGGTCCTGAAGAATGCCTAGCTAGTAGCATCATAGAGGCAGAAACATGTTGACCACACACAGTGAGACATAGCTGACCAATCTATTCAGCACATATATCACTCACTCTGTTTTTATTTGTGCCTGGCTGACCGACAAATAAAATTATTTTCGGATACAACCTAGTCACTTTTAATTCACTTCACAAATCACTTGCACTTGTCACTTTAACCTGCTCCGCAGTAATTCTGGCGTTGAAGCACACCGGGGAGGTATTCGACCTTCCTGGTGGGGCCCGATGATGAAGCATGTCACCAACCAGGTTGGTGAGTGAGGGCTTTCTAAAAAATCAAAATTTGATCCTTCATGCTAGCTCTTCTCCTAAGAAGGCACACTCTTTTGTTGTTTGGACGACATTTTTACTACGCCAGGCATCTGAGATAGCCCACCCCAGCACCCAGGTACAAAGTGCCTTGGCCTAGTGAATGGAAGCTGTGCCCGGCAGAGGAGGGTATGAACAATCGAAATCAACATCTAGCACGGCATTAAAGTCCCCCCTAGTATCCATGGATACATGGTCCAGTCTGCCAGCACCTTATTGAGTTGTGCATGGAATTTATCTTGTACCGTGTTTGGGGCATATATGCTACCCTGTACTATGGGCGTGCCATCCAGTCTACCACAAAGAAGGGCATACTTGCCATTGTCATCTATGGGATTTGGGAGAGCTTCAAATGGTACCCCGACCTTAATTCAAACCGCCGCCCCCATCGCAATCACAGAGTGAGATGTATTTAATATCTGTCCTCTCCATTTCTTTTGGAGTTTGGATGCTTCTGAGTCAGTCATATGCTTCTCCTGCAGGAATATTATCTGAGCTTTACGCCTGCGTAATTGTGCATAGAGCCTATGATGCTTATGTATGGAGCCGTACAGACAAAAGATGCCTGAGGAGGTTTAACGACCAGCAGGGGGCGACTCCCCTATAATGTAATATGGCAACACAAAAAAGCACCCCTGTATGGAGCCCATTCCCCGGACATTCCATGGTACTATATTATATAAGCTTGCACTAGCCATGAAGGCATTGGGAAAGGTTCGCTCCTTCCCCATTCACTGGAGATTTTGAGAATCTTCATCCCCTTGGTAACAAAGAAAGTCATGCCAGATATTCTAACTGAATCCACAAACTTTTGAAGTCCCAAGTAAGGGTCCGACATTAAAACAATGTCCGTCCAAACTTTTAAAGTCAACAACATGAACTGTAGTAAGAAGCGTCCTTTCGCTAGTGGGGTAATATTAAGGATTGAGGCTGTCGGCTCAACCATTGGCCTTCAGCTGTCACTTATTCTTATGGAGCAGCTCCCAGGACCTAGGGACTAGTCGTGATTTAGTGAGTGTAATTTTGGTGATCAGCATCAGTGTTAAATTCAATGAATGAGGTACCAGTGCGGGGATCAATGCATATATTATTACACTTGTGAGCATGCATGTAGCTCATTCGTGCAGCCATCAGCATTGCAGGGCATACAATCTCCTTATACCTTAACATCCAGCACATACCATATACAACCAGTAATTAGTTCAACAGCTCAGTAGTTCATTCGACATCTGGGGAGTTATAATAGGAAAGATCGTTAGACTGTTCTCAGAGTCTGAATGCACCATAGTGTCCACCAGGATTCCTCTGCAGATGGCAGCCCAGTGTCTCGGATCGCAGGGGCTGTCTGAATCGCTATCCGCAGTCCCCCCATCACTTGTTCCTGTGATGGGGTCTTTTCAGGGTTCTTCTGAGTTGGTTGTACCTGTCGCTTCTTCCCAGTTGTAGTCCACTGGGACTGGGAGGAGGAGCTACCCTGTGTCCCACTGGAGGTCCGCCCTGGGAATGTGTCTTCATTCCATGCCCAGGCGGCCTATGAGGTGTCGAAGAAGTGACTTTGTTAACCATGGAGTATTTTCAACCGTGCCGGGTAGAGCAAAGCATATTTGAGGTTTAGCGATCTCAGATGCTTTTTCACTTCTTGGTAGGAGGCCCTTTGGCATTGAACCAACAATGCATAGTCTGGGAACAGCGATACGTGTGCATTGTCATAAAGCAGAGGTGCTTTCTCTTGTGCACTTCTGAGAATAGTATCCCAGTCTTCGAAGTTGAGAAAGCAAGCCACAATTTGGCGTGGTGGTGCCCCCGGAATTGGCTTTCTCGAGGGGACTCTGTGTGCCCTTTCCACACAGAATATCTCAGTGAGCCCCTCCAGGGCTACCTGTTCACGTATCCATGTCTCTATGAAGATGGTAGTGGTGGGTCCTTCACAGTTTTCAGGTAGGCCGATTATTCGCACATTGTTTCCGCACGAGCGCCCTTCTGCATCTTCTACTCGGTCCTGCAATGTGGCCACTTGGAGCTGTCCAATTTTGCATGCGTTTTCTTTCTGTTGCGGGACCACTTCAGCCAATCCTGTTGTTGTATTATTTATGGTATCAGCGAGTTTGTTATGATCTGCTTGGAGGAGACAGAGGTCCATAGTCAGGGCTCCCAGGCGCTGTTCAATCACCATTCTAGAGTCTTGGATTTCTTTCAAGATGATTCCCAATTTATCATCGGTGGATTCAGCTCTGTGGGAGGTGCACAATCTTCTGTGAGCTTGGTAGAGGAGCCATCTGCCTCTCCAGTCTGCAAACACCCATGATCTGTCGGGTCTGTTGTCTTCCCCCTTGTGCGGGCCATGGTGTCACTCCACCCTTCCGGAGGAGATCTACGCCAGTTGTCAGGACAAGTCTGGCAGCAATGGTGAGCACCCAAGTTTGGTGGCGCTGGACCTGGGCAAAGTCACAAGTTCAGGCTGACTGTGATGGAGCGCAGCCCGGTAACAGGACCCTGTTAGGCCTATTGAACAAAGTACCATCAATCATGGTTTGCTGAGCACTGTGAGGATCCACATCGAAGATGCATCATACAGCTGTAGAGATGTGTTGCTTCTGAAATGCGGTTAGGCTGCAGTGCGAGGTCCTGTTGTATCATTGACAAAGATCCTGTCAACGAGCGCAGTCAGGGCGATGTGTCGGTTCTGAGGTGCTGTGAGGTTGTGATGTGGAGTCTGTCATCATCCTTAAGGCTGCCATCGATGAGAGATGCGAAGACCTGCGCTGATAATGTGCAGCGCAGCAGAAGTTCCGAAGTTAAATCAGGCAGCGGCAGCGATGCAGGTTTTGGTGACAGGGCCAATCTCCGCAGCAGGGAGATGCATTGGCTCTGCTTGGATGGGGGAGCACAGCACACGAGATGCATCGTTTTGCTGGATCCATGGATGCTGGTAAAGAACCTTAAGCCAACCTCCAAGGGGCCAGGAGTGGGGGGCACCACTTGGCAGGGCAGACTCACAGATGCCAGAGTCCAGGTACATGGTTGTTGGAGCCTTCTGTACCTGAGGCTCAAGTGAGGCCAGCCATCTAGCCACTTGAGTCACTCTGGAGTTCGGGGTTCAAGAGATGTAGGTCCAGTCCTTCTCACCCAGGCAGGAGGCCAGCAGGTCAGCACAGCAAAGCAGCAGCATAGCATGGCAGTTGTTGAGCAGAGTGCAGTCCAGCAGAGTTTCAGTACTTTGACAGCACAGCTGTCCTGCTTTCTGGCAGAGTATCTACAGGTCCAGATGTGTACTGAAGTGGTGGTGTCTGAGGTCCACTATCTACACCCAGTTGTGCCTTTGAAGTGAATGTGAAGATTCTAGAGGTTTCCCTTTGAAGTCCCCAGGTATTCTGCCTCCCCTGTCCTGGCTCCAGACAAACTTAGGGGGGTATGCAGCCCCTTGTGTGGAGGCAAGACACAACCCATTCAAGTGTAAGTGGGGTTGTGCACAGCTTCTCCCTCCCATCCTGCCAGTTATGGCCCATCGAGGAATACCTAAGTTCCCTATCATGTGTGACTGACTAAAAGGAATACACAAAGCTCATCTGTCAGCTCCACCCAGGCATGTAACCCAGGAACAAGGTGCAGGCACCAAATGGCTAAGGCAAGAAAATGGCAACTTTATAAAAAGTGCAATTTTCAAAATTGTAATTTAGAATTTGACTTCACCATAAATTAGCATTTAAATTCCACTTCCAGAGACACCAAACATGAATTGGTTACCTGTTCCCATTTGGTAATTACACTTATAAAATATAATAAGCTAACTCCAATGTTATCCTTTGGGAGAGGTAGGCCTTGCAGTAATGAAAAAGTGAATGTAAGAGTTTTTCACTACCAGAACATGGAAAACTTTGAAAAATACATGCCCTCTGGGCTTTCCGGGCCTACCCTAGGGGTGACTTATATGTATTAAAAAGGAAGGTTTGGGCTTGGCAAATGGGTTTACTTAGTTTAAAAGTGCAGCTACCATGACAGGCCTGAGACATGTTTAAAGTGCTACTTAAGTGGGTGGCACAATTGGTGCTGCAGGACCCCTAGCAGCATTCATCTTACAGGCTCTGAGCACATGTCATGCCACTTTTATAGGGACTTACAAGTAAATTAAATATGCCAATTGGGGATAAGCCAATATTACCATGTTTTAAGCAGTGAGCACACACACTTTAGCACTGGTTAGCAGTGGTAAAGTGCACAGAGTCCTAAGGCCAGCAAAAACGAGATCAGCAAAAAGTGGAGGAGGAAGGCAAAATCTGGGAGGATGAATACCCTAAGTCTGACAGTTCTAACAACTGTTCTATATATTGTGTTGTGTAATGATCAAGTAAAGATACGTGGAAAGTGCCTTGGATGTTGTGTGAATGTTCATGTCTGATTTTCCATTGAGTGTTCTTTGAAGAATTGTTTTTAAAGAATGTGGTACTGAAGGTTGCCTGAGACCAAAAGTAAAGGTTGTGAGCTGTGGTCGGAGCATGTTTATACCATCTTGCATGAAGCACAACTTAATAAAGAATACAATGTTTTTGTGCTCGATGTGGCTGATTACTTTATGAGTGTAGGCAATCTGTTACAGTACTCTTTCAGTAGGTAGCAATAAGTAGACAAAAAGCTCAAATGTGAGCAAGTGGCTCAAACTCCTATTGGTGGGTGTGACAAACAAGAAGGAAAGTGGGGTGCTGAAAAAATAGGGAACTTTGAAGAATGCTGAGACCGGGAAGAAGGAAGTGAGGCAGTCTCTGTGAGGAGGCGCAACATAATTAATGTACCCAGCGCCCAATGTTTTGCATTAGATACATTCATATATTACATTCACAACAAATACATGAGGGAATAGAGAATCAATAAAATCCCAAGACCATGAGTAATATGATGGTAAAGCTAAGGGGCCCATTACGATACCCGGCGTAAAAAAATCCGCCAGGCATGGAAGCGGCAAAAATCCGCCCGCACACACCGTCTGAACACCGACCACGCCATTACGATGACACAAACCGAAAACCGCCATCGGCGGATAAATCACACAAGATACCGCCCGCCATCGTCCGAGTCGGAGTCAAACCGCCCGCCACGGACGGAAACACGCACGACAACACAAAACCGCCCGCCCTCACGCCCGACACACCGCACGTGAGATTACGATCGCACCGCCATGAGCGCGGAAAACTACAAATATACCGCCCGCCAGCGCAAACAACGCCGATGAGAATCGACACGGCAGAAGCCATGGCGCCCACGTCCCTGCACAGAAACCATCCGCTGACAAAAACAATCGCACACAACATGGCCAACAAGTCCACACAGCAAGGCACGCACAAATACACAAGCACAGTACACATCCCGAAAACACCCCCTGGACAAACAAAAACTACAAAGGCCAGAACCCCAGACACAACACACCTGAAAACAACAGACCATGAGGACACACCCACATAGGTAAGTACAAAAGCAGCACTCCCACAGACCACAACCCCTTGCAACATTGCAAACTAGAGAGGAGAGGACACAGTGACACAGCAAGGACAGCAGCACACCACAGAAACGCACACATCACAACCACCACCACCACCACCACCACCAAACACCGGCACCACAAACCCCCTGCACATTACACAACACACACCGCACCAGCACCACAAACACCATGGCACCACAAAGAATGCCCAAGTTCACGCCCATGGAGCTGACGGTCATGGTCGACGAGATCATCAAGGTGCACCCACAAATCTATGGGAACCTGGTCCAGCACACACCACTAGCCACCAGAAAGAGAATGTGGAACCGGATCGTAGACCAGGTCAATGCAGTCGGGACCTTGCCCAGGAACAGAGTCGAAATAAACAAACGGTGGAATGACGTCAAGAGCCTAGTCAAGAAGAAGGAGAGCAAGAACAGAGAGCTGGCTGCCGTCACTGGCGGAGGGAATCCCACGCTCTTTAAGACCTTCAAAGCGTGGGAGGAGAAGGTGCGAGTCATCATACATCCCGAGATCCTCGCCGCATTAGCAGGGGGAGTGGAGGCTGGTAAGTACAAACTAATGTATACCAGCACACCGCTATGTACTCACATGCACTACCACCATGCCACAGCTCCCAGGGACAAACACCCCCATGTCCAGCACACAATACACAACACATCACACACACATGCAACAGACACCACCACACACAGCCCAAACCGAACAACTGTAAGATGCGTGGGGACATGTGTACACTCAGCCAGCCACGTAACCACCAACAGGTCCCCAAATATGCCAGAAGCGCCACAACGAGCACCCACCACACCCATGTGTCCGCCATAGCTGCACTAACCGACAAGTAACAGGTAAGTGGCAGGAACACAAAGTGCAGTGGGTGGGAGGGTGGACAGCCCAAGTACAAAACACACCAGGCCCCTAGTCCCACAGCACAGCAAGGAGGAGCATCCCCCACACCCCACAGCCACGTGTCAGCCACCGCAGTGCACAACGACAGCCGAAAGGTAGACATCACGGTCCACAGCAATCGGTGTCAGTGGGTGTCCAGCCACCACCACGACCCACAACACCCCCCACCCCCACAGACCTGCAACATGGAGCACCCCCGCTTAGAACCATGTGGCATCCAGTACAGTGCACGCACGAACAACCTGCAGGTGGGAAACTGGACAGGGCTGGATTACTGGAGGCATGAGGACCGTAACACGACCAACACATGGGACATGTCACGTAGCAGACGAACACGCAGCACCGCCCACCGTCACGAACAAGTGAACAATGTGCACACGGACATGAACCACAGACTCACACCCCACATGACCCATCACAAACACAGCAACACCCAAGGAGCCACGTCTGCATGCACAAGCCACACTGAATATAGTACCACACGGCAGCCACTGTACAACCCATCACACACAACCGAAACACCATTGAGGTCCTGTCCATGTAGCCCCTACTGCCTGTCAACCACACACCCCACTACTACGCCTATGTAAGACAAACAACACTAGACGCAACAGAGCGGAACAACATAAATGCACACGAACACCACTGAACCCATCAAACACACAGACACACCATGCACATACAACATACCATCCATCCCATCCGTCAGCCCCAGTCTCATGAAAGGCATGTCATCCGCACAGCTGCCACACATACAGCAGTCACGCTAAGATACATGCCCATGACCAACCATGTGCCAGAAGTCAATGAAGCGCACGACACACTGTGAGCAACAACACACAACATGGGCCACACCCCCGAGCACTGCAGTGATGCACATGGCACAGGGCAGCACGCACACCAAGGAGATGGGACAACTGCAATACGTTGGCTGGCACACAACCATCACTCACTCATAACGATGCGTCCAATGCCATGTCCAGTAATCACAACAGACAGCAAATATGCAGGCCATGTCAAGCATGCACACACCTCAAACCATGCACTGTCATGCTGCCACAACACATGTCACGTTCGGCACCCATGGCTCACAGCATGTACCCCAAAAGCATATTCCATCCCAAATGCGAATCTGGGGCATGGCCCCCATGTTGCCATATGCGTTCCTAAGCGTCCCATCTGAACACCAAAAGCAAAGTACAAACCAGACCCAGGATGGGCCAGGAGCCCGCATACACCAGAGTCACAATAAGTAGGGGCACAGCAACACACCCATCGGCATGGCCAATCCGTCCCATGCCACATGTGCACAGCACACAGTCCCATTGTCAAGCACACACAACTACAAATGCCACAGCCACACACACGCCTCCGGGAAACCCATGTACGAAATTGCACGAACTGTTAATGTCAGACGACAAATACATACTTCGCCAGGTGCAACACAATAACAAATCTCATTCTCTCCACAGGTGACGAACTGCTGGATGCTGGGGATGGAGACAGCAGCCAGCACAGCCAGCCTACAAGCCCCCAACGAGGACACACGGATGTGGAGGATCTGTCCTCCTCTTCGGACACGGACCACCAAGCAGGCCCATCTGGTGTGGCAGGGCCCAGCCGCTCCCCAGGACCCCTCCTACCCACCAACCCATCATCCAGGGCTGCTGAACATTCCCAGCCCCTGCTGCCACTGTCGTTGCGGCCACACCCACGGTCATTGCGGCCACACCCACGGTCATTGCGGCCACTACCATTGCCGCAACCGCCACCATCGCCGCACCGACCACCACCGCCGCCACCACCACCACGTCTTCGCTGGCACCAGCCCCAGCGCAGGTGGTGGCCCGGCCGACTGGATCCACCCTGGGAGCCACAGCGAGGACCGTGGTGAGCAATGTGGCTAGTGGGCAGGCCGGTGGCAGCAGGACTGGTAGGAGGAGCAGGGTCAGGGAAACGCAAGTCTCCCCTGGGAGCCATGCCCTGCCTCAAATGGCCAGAGTCCTTGGGGCCTATGAAGAGGCCCAAGAACAATGGGTCAGGTCTGCTTCAGACACGCGGGAGGTGCTGGGGGTGCTGAGGTCCATGGACGCCCGTATGGGCCAACTCGTGGACCTCATGGGCCAGCTGGTGGTGGCAGTGAGGTCACAGCCAGGGACAGCAGCTCCCCCTCCACCACCACCTGCCGGGGCGCAGGGTCGAGCAGCAGTGTCCAGTTCCCCTGCGTCCACAGCCAGTGAGCACACCTCAACCACCAGCATGTCGCAAGCAGGCACCCCCTCGCAAACGTGGAAGGGGCCGTCCGAGTGGAAACAGATCTCCCGGGAGGACTTCGCATGCTCCAGACGCAAGTGAGGCAGCCAGCCAGCCTTCCTTGACCACCCACTGCATTGACTTGGACTACGATCCCACTCCACACAGCCATCTGGATGGCATGTGTGTGTTGGACTATGGACATAGAACCAGTGGGTACACCCTGAGCATCACGCAGCCATGACCGACAGCTCATTGTCACTGCACGCACCACTTTTGTCATCACCTTACACACAATCACATGTCACAGTTTGAAATAAATGCACCTCTTACACAAACTGCTGTTTGTGCCCTGTGTTTTATTTGTACGGAATACAACGGCCACCTTGGGCGGAAAGGCACCTGATGCGTGGCATGGCAATGGAACCGGAGGGCCTGTAGGGACCTAGGGGTGGGAAACAGAACAGGAGCACATTCAATGAGTGTGTCACACACCCATCACACAGTACATGTCAACAACTACAAGCAATGTACACACATCGCACAGAGCAATAGGGCACAATGCCACAGCCACCAACAGTGGCATACTACCCTGGCCATGGAGCGTTGACACACAGCACGCAGTGAACAAACGGCCACCCTGACACAGCACACACACACCTGCACAGACACAGCCACATCAGCCGTCGTACATGGAAACTCACCGTCAAGTGAAGTAGTGGGCGATGAGCTGCTGCCGCACATTACCAGCTTCCTCCTCTCCGCTGTCCTCCTCACTCGAGCTGTCCTGGTCTGCGGGCTGGGGCCCTGGTTGATCTCCGTCATCCACGATGAGGGGGATCTGCTTCCGAATGGCCAGATTGTGCAGCATGCAGCACGCCACCACTATCTGGCACACCTTCTGTGGGAGTACACCAGCGCACCCCGGTGCGGTCCAGGCACCTGAACCTGGACTTGAGGAGGCCAAAGGTACGCTCAACCACACGTCTGGTCCTCCCATGTGCCTCATTGTAGCGATCGTCTGCTGGGGTGCGAGGATTCCTCAATGGACTGAGCAGCCATGCCCCATTCGGGTACGCAGAGTCACCTGGGTGTGAGGGACACAGAGAACCGTTGCTATTCCAACTGGACAGGGGACAGCATCGCACAACCAGCACGCTACACCACTCCACATACTCACCGACAATACAGCCACGATCCTGTTGCAGATTGGACATCAGTCGTGGCAAGATGCTGTTGCTCATTATGTGTGCGTCATGGGCCGAGCCTGGGAACTTTGCACACACGTGGGTGATCACCATGTCCGCAAGGCACACCACTTGCACATTCAGGAGTGCGTGTGCTTCCTGTTGCGGTACAGGTGCTCAGTGGCCTGTGGTGGAACAAGGCCAACATGTGTGCAGTCAATGGCTCCAACGACGTGTGGGATTCTGCCAAGGGCATAGAATGCACCCTTCACTGCCGCCAATTCACGAGCCCTGGGGAAGCGGATGTACCTGTTTCGGTACAGCATCATGGCTGCCAGTACATCCCTCAGCACCTTGCTGAACATGGGCTGGGACATCCCTCCTCCACTGCCCACTGTGTGCTGGAATGACCCAGTGGCGAAGAAATGCATGGCGGCCATCACCTTAGCCGTGGGGGTGACAGCTGTCGGATACACCCTGCGGGGACGGAGATGGGGTTCCAACATGGCACACAGTCGATGCAGGGTTGGCCTGTCCAGCCGAAACTTCCTAATGACCTCTGTATCGTCCATGTCCGCCAGCAATTGGTATGGGCGGTCAATGTTCGGTCTCCGCCTAGGGAAAATGGCAGTGGACACATGTCAAAGCAACACAACACATAGCAATTTCGCATACACATCACTGACATGACTGAGCAAGCACATGAGCCACAGCCCAGCTGTCAAGCTGGGACGGCACGGCCACAATACCCTTACACAGGTCTCCCAACAATGGCAATGGCTAGTGATACAAACCACTGCCATGTGCATGCACATGGGGATCTAGGCCCCAATGACTTGCGGGGCGTGCTGATGGGGACTGACTGCATATTCGTCAAGCGGCAACGCCACGGCAACATGAATGTCTGCTGAGCATGGAACTGCTTCCGAGGCTGGATGAGTATGGCACACGACGACGACGATGTGGGCTCAGGCTGAGCGGCCAAAACAAGTGGGACCTGTGGCACGAGGGGATATGAGACAGTAGTAGTAGTAGTAGGTGTCAGCACTGCACCCTATGTACAGCACTGTACGGATCACACCTCCCGAAACATTGACAGGTGTCCACATTGACAGCCCCATGCCAAGACGGCTGTGTGCTTGCAGTCACACGTCACAGGTGAGAGGTTACATTGCACGTGCCAGGTGGCAGACGTACATAGTGGGAGCTGGCATGTGTGTGCATGTGTCTCCTGTTCAGGATCCACCAGATGGGCGCTGACTCTGTACTGACCATTGGACACAGCATGTTCCGTGGAAGGCTTGTGTGTGTGGGATGGTGGCACTGGATGTGCCTCCGTTGGGTGGGGGGCCATGCACAGGGCGGGTACGTCGATGATTGCGCATTGTTGGTCACGGTGGGTGCACCCACTCAGATGTGTTGCCCTGTGTTCAATTCCTATGTCCGCATGATGATGGACTGTA